>OY720107.1:13421770-13523031 GCA_963082835.1 Leptogaster cylindrica | reverse complement strand
CAATACGCTTAATAACCACGAAAACATGGATTTTTTCTCAATATTGCGAGTTTTAGAAATTTCTATTTTCAGAGTTTCTTTGATATTGGTGTTTGGACTGTATTTTTCAATCGCAATACGCTTAATAACCACGAAAACATGGATTTTTTCTCAATATTGCGAGTTTTAGAAATTTGTATTTTCAGAGTTTCTTTGATATTGGTGTTTGAATTGTATTTTTCAATCGCAATACGCTTAATAACCACGAAAACATGGATTTTTTCTCAATATTGCGAGTTTTAGAAATTTCTATTTTCAGAGTTTCTTTGATATTGGTGTTTGAATTGTATTTTTCAATCGCAATATGCTAAATAAGCAAGAAAACATGGATTTATTCTCAATTTTGCGAGTTTTAGAAATTTCTATTTTTTAGAATTTCTTTGATATTGGTATTTCGACAGTATTTTTCATTCGCAATATGCTAAATAACCACGAAAACATGGATTTATGCTAGACTCAATATTGCGAGTTTTAGAAATTTCTATTTTCAGAGTTTCTTTGATATTGGTGTTTGGACTGTATTTTTCAATCGCAATACGCTTAATAACCACGAAAACATGGATTTTTTCTCAATATTGCGAGTTTTAGAAATTTCTATTTTCAGAGTTTCTTTGATATTGGTGTTTGAATTGTATTTTTCAATCGCAATATGCTAAATAAGCAAGAAAACATGGATTTATTCTCAATTTTGCGAGTTTTAGAAATTTCTATTTTGGTTTATTATTTTCAATAATAAACCTATGTAATCGAACACAAAAAAAAAAATTATAACCCCCCCTGAAATTTTGTCAGTTTACGTTTTGAGATATGTAGATTTCAAAAAACGAATAAAAAAAAATCCGTCCGTCCGCCGTCCCCCGTCCGCCGTCCACCGTCCAGGCTTTTTCTCGGAAACTACTGGAGATAAATTAATTAAATTTGGTTCAAAAATCAAGTGACATCTGACAACGGTCCTAACAGCTCGTGGGTCCGATCGACGTATTTTGAGGGGGGAAATTGAGGAACCAAATATTGAAAAAATCATATTTCCGAAACCGTTCAAGCTTTTTTCATAAAACTCGGAATATACAATGCTCTAATATTACTCAATAGAACACATTTTATTGTATGGATTTATATCAATTGGTTTTTGAGTAATAGAATTTTGAAATTTTTAATCTCCATAAATTATTCCATTTGGTGGTGGATCAAAAAACGTGAAATCATTTCACATGATCACTACTGCCATCTAGCCGTGACTTGAAAAATGTCACATTTTTTGGAAATAATAAACCGTTGTGTAAAATTTGCAGTGTTTTTAGAATTTCTTTGATATTGGTATTTGGACAGTATTTTTCATTCGCAATATGCTAAATAACCACGAAAACATGGATTTATGCTAGACTCAATATTGCGAGTTTTAGAAATTTCTATTTTCAGAGTTTCTTTGATATTGGTGTTTGGACTGTATTTTTCAATCGCAATACGCTTAATAACCACGAAAACATGGATTTTTTCTCAATATTGCGAGTTTTAGAAATTTGTATTTTCAGAGTTTCTTTGATATTGGTGTTTGAATTGTATTTTTCAATCGCAATGTGCTAAATAAGCAAGAAAACATGGATTTATTCTCAATTTTGCGAGTTTTAGAAATTTCTATTTTTTAGAATTTCTTTGATATTGGTGTTTGAATTGTATTTTTCAATCGCAATATGCTAAATAAGCAAGAAAACATGGATTTATTCTCAATTTTGCGAGTTTTAGAAATTTCTATTTTTTAGAATTTCTTTGATATTGGTGTTTGGACAGTATTTTTCATTCGCAATATGCTAAATAACCACGAAAACATGGATTTATGCTAGACTCAATATTGCGAGTTTTAGAAATTTCTATTTTCAGAGTTTCTTTGATATTGGTGTTTGAACTGTATTTTTCAATCGCAATATGCTAAATAACCACGAAATCATGGATTTATTCACAATATTGCGAGTTTTAGAAATTTCTATTTTCAGGGTTTCTTTGATATTGGTGTTTGGACTGTATTTTTCAATCGCAATACGCTAAATAACCACGAAAACATGGATTTATTCTCAATATTGCGAGTTTTAGAAATTTCTATTTTCAGAGTTTCTTTGATATTGGTATTTGGACAATATTTTTCATTCGCAATATGCTAAATAACCAAGAAAACATGGATTTATTCTCAATTTTGCGAGTTTTAGAAATTTCTATTTTTTAGAGTTTCTTTGATATTGGTATTTGGACAGTATTTTTCATTCGCAATATGCTAAATAACCACGAAAACATGGATTTATGCTAGACTCAATATTGCGAGTTTTAGAAATTTCTATTTTTTAGAATTTCTTTGATATTGGTATTTGGACAGTATTTTTCATTCGCAATATGCTAAATAACCACGAAAACATGGATTTATGCTAGACTCAATATTGCGAGTTTTAGAAATTTCTATTTTCAGAGTTTCTTTGATATTGGTGTTTGGACTGTATTTTTCAATCGCAATACGCTTAATAACCACGAAAACATGGATTTTTTCTCAATATTGCGAGTTTTAGAAATTTGTATTTTCAGAGTTTCTTTGATATTGGTGTTTGAATTGTATTTTTCAATCGCAATGTGCTAAATAAGCAAGAAAACATGGATTTATTCTCAATTTTGCGAGTTTTAGAAATTTCTATTTTTTAGAATTTCTTTGATATTGGTGTTTGAATTGTATTTTTCAATCGCAATATGCTAAATAAGCAAGAAAACATGGATTTATTCTCAATTTTGCGAGTTTTAGAAATTTCTATTTTTTAGAATTTCTTTGATATTGGTGTTTGGACAGTATTTTTCATTCGCAATATGCTAAATAACCACGAAAACATGGATTTATGCTAGACTCAATATTGCGAGTTTTAGAAATTTCTATTTTCAGAGTTTCTTTGATATTGGTGTTTGAACTGTATTTTTCAATCGCAATATGCTAAATAACCACGAAATCATGGATTTATTCACAATATTGCGAGTTTTAGAAATTTCTATTTTCAGGGTTTCTTTGATATTGGTGTTTGGACTGTATTTTTCAATCGCAATACGCTAAATAACCACGAAAACATGGATTTATTCTCAATATTGCGAGTTTTAGAAATTTCTATTTTCAGAGTTTCTTTGATATTGGTATTTGGACAATATTTTTCATTCGCAATATGCTAAATAACCAAGAAAACATGGATTTATTCTCAATTTTGCGAGTTTTAGAAATTTCTATTTTCAGAGTTTCTTTGATATTGGTGTTTGAATTGTATTTTTCAATCGCAATGTGCTAAATAAGCAAGAAAACATGGATTTATTCTCAATTTTGCGAGTTTTAGAAATTTCTATTTTTTAGAATTTCTTTGATATTGGTATTTCGACAGTATTTTTCATTCGCAATATGCTAAATAACCACGAAATCATGGATTTATTCACAATATTACGAGTTTTAGAAATTTCTATTTTCAGGGTTTCTTTGATATTGGTGTTTGGACTGTATTTTTCAATCGCAATACGCTAAATAACCACGAAAACATGGATTTATTCTCAATATTGCGAGTTTTAGAAATTTCTATTTTCAGAGTTTCTTTGATATTGGTATTTGGACAATATTTTTCATTCGCAATATGCTAAATAACCAAGAAAACATGGATTTATTCTCAATTTTGCGAGTTTTAGAAATTTCTATTTTTTAGAGTTTCTTTGATATTGGTATTTGGACAGTATTTTTCATTCGCAATATGCTAAATAACCACGAAAACATGGATTTATGCTAGACTCAATATTGCGAGTTTTAGAAATTTCTATTTTTTAGAATTTCTTTGATATTGGTATTTGGACAGTATTTTTCATTCGCAATATGCTAAATAACCACGAAAACATGGATTTATGCTAGACTCAATATTGCGAGTTTTAGAAATTTCTATTTTCAGAGTTTCTTTGATATTGGTGTTTGGACTGTATTTTTCAATCGCAATACGCTTAATAACCACGAAAACATGGATTTTTTCTCAATATTGCGAGTTTTAGAAATTTCTATTTTCAGAGTTTCTTTGATATTGGTGTTTGAATTGTATTTTTCAATCGCAATGTGCTAAATAAGCAAGAAAACATGGATTTATTCTCAATTTTGCGAGTTTTAGAAATTTCTATTTTTTAGAATTTCTTTGATATTGGTATTTCGACAGTATTTTTCATTCGCAATATGCTAAATAACCACGAAAACATGGATTTATGCTAGACTCAATATTGCGAGTTTTAGAAATTTCTATTTTCAGAGTTTCTTTGATATTGGTGTTTGGACTGTATTTTTCAATCGCAATACGCTTAATAACCACGAAAACATGGATTTTTTCTCAATATTGCGAGTTTTAGAAATTTCTATTTTCAGAGTTTCTTTGATATTGGTGTTTGAATTGTATTTTTCAATCGCAATATGCTAAATAAGCAAGAAAACATGGATTTATTCTCAATTTTGCGAGTTTTAGAAATTTCTATTTTGGTTTATTATTTTCAATAATAAACCTATGTAATCGAACACGAAAAAAAAAATTATAACCCCCCCTGAAATTTTGTCAGTTTACGTTTTGAGATATGTAGATTTCAAAAAACGAATAAAAAAAAATCCGTCCGTCCGCCGTCCCCCGTCCGCCGTCCACCTTCCAGGCTTTTTCTCGGAAACTACTGGAGATAAATTAATTAAATTTGGTTCAAAAATCAAGTGACATCTGACAACGGTCCTAACAGCTCGTGGGTCCGATCGACGTATTTTGAGGGGGGAAATTGAGGAACCAAATATTGAAAAAATCATATTTCCGAAACCGTTCAAGCTTTTTTCATAAAACTCGGAATATACAATGCTCTAATATTACTCAATAGAACACATTTTATTGTATGGATTTATATCAATTGGTTTTTGAGTAATAGAATTTTGAAATTTTTAATCTCCATAAATTATTCCATTTGGTGGTGGATCAAAAAACGTGAAATCATTTCACATGATCACTACTGCCATCTAGCCGTGACTTGAAAAATGTCACATTTTTTGGAAATAATAAACCGTTGTGTAAAATTTGCAGTGTTTTTAGAATTTCTTTGATATTGGTATTTGGACAGTATTTTTCATTCGCAATATGCTAAATAACCACGAAAACATGGATTTATGCTAGACTCAATATTGCGAGTTTTAGAAATTTCTATTTTCAGAGTTTCTTTGATATTGGTGTTTGGACTGTATTTTTCAATCGCAATACGCTTAATAACCACGAAAACATGGATTTTTTCTCAATATTGCGAGTTTTAGAAATTTGTATTTTCAGAGTTTCTTTGATATTGGTGTTTGAATTGTATTTTTCAATCGCAATGTGCTAAATAAGCAAGAAAACATGGATTTATTCTCAATTTTGCGAGTTTTAGAAATTTCTATTTTTTAGAATTTCTTTGATATTGGTGTTTGAATTGTATTTTTCAATCGCAATATGCTAAATAAGCAAGAAAACATGGATTTATTCTCAATTTTGCGAGTTTTAGAAATTTCTATTTTTTAGAATTTCTTTGATATTGGTGTTTGGACAGTATTTTTCATTCGCAATATGCTAAATAACCACGAAAACATGGATTTATGCTAGACTCAATATTGCGAGTTTTAGAAATTTCTATTTTCAGAGTTTCTTTGATATTGGTGTTTGAACTGTATTTTTCAATCGCAATATGCTAAATAACCACGAAATCATGGATTTATTCACAATATTGCGAGTTTTAGAAATTTCTATTTTCAGGGTTTCTTTGATATTGGTGTTTGGACTGTATTTTTCAATCGCAATACGCTAAATAACCACGAAAACATGGATTTATTCTCAATATTGCGAGTTTTAGAAATTTCTATTTTCAGAGTTTCTTTGATATTGGTATTTGGACAATATTTTTCATTCGCAATATGCTAAATAACCAAGAAAACATGGATTTATTCTCAATTTTGCGAGTTTTAGAAATTTCTATTTTTTAGAGTTTCTTTGATATTGGTATTTGGACAGTATTTTTCATTCGCAATATGCTAAATAACCACGAAAACATGGATTTATGCTAGACTCAATATTGCGAGTTTTAGAAATTTCTATTTTTTAGAATTTCTTTGATATTGGTATTTGGACAGTATTTTTCATTCGCAATATGCTAAATAACCACGAAAACATGGATTTATGCTAGACTCAATATTGCGAGTTTTAGAAATTTCTATTTTCAGAGTTTCTTTGATATTGGTGTTTGGACTGTATTTTTCAATCGCAATACGCTTAATAACCACGAAAACATGGATTTTTTCTCAATATTGCGAGTTTTAGAAATTTGTATTTTCAGAGTTTCTTTGATATTGGTGTTTGAATTGTATTTTTCAATCGCAATGTGCTAAATAAGCAAGAAAACATGGATTTATTCTCAATTTTGCGAGTTTTAGAAATTTCTATTTTTTAGAATTTCTTTGATATTGGTGTTTGAATTGTATTTTTCAATCGCAATATGCTAAATAAGCAAGAAAACATGGATTTATTCTCAATTTTGCGAGTTTTAGAAATTTCTATTTTTTAGAATTTCTTTGATATTGGTGTTTGGACAGTATTTTTCAATCGCAATACGCTTAATAACCACGAAAACATGGATTTTTTCTCAATATTGCGAGTTTTAGAAATTTGTATTTTCAGAGTTTCTTTGATATTGGTGTTTGAATTGTATTTTTCAATCGCAATGTGCTAAATAAGCAAGAAAACATGGATTTATTCTCAATTTTGCGAGTTTTAGAAATTTCTATTTTTTAGAATTTCTTTGATATTGGTGTTTGAATTGTATTTTTCAATCGCAATATGCTAAATAAGCAAGAAAACATGGATTTATTCTCAATTTTGCGAGTTTTAGAAATTTCTATTTTTTAGAATTTCTTTGATATTGGTGTTTGGACAGTATTTTTCATTCGCAATATGCTAAATAACCACGAAAACATGGATTTATGCTAGACTCAATATTGCGAGTTTTAGAAATTTCTATTTTCAGAGTTTCTTTGATATTGGTGTTTGAACTGTATTTTTCAATCGCAATATGCTAAATAACCACGAAATCATGGATTTATTCACAATATTGCGAGTTTTAGAAATTTCTATTTTCAGGGTTTCTTTGATATTGGTGTTTGGACTGTATTTTTCAATCGCAATACGCTAAATAACCACGAAAACATGGATTTATTCTCAATATTGCGAGTTTTAGAAATTTCTATTTTCAGAGTTTCTTTGATATTGGTATTTGGACAATATTTTTCATTCGCAATATGCTAAATAACCAAGAAAACATGGATTTATTCTCAATTTTGCGAGTTTTAGAAATTTCTATTTTTTAGAGTTTCTTTGATATTGGTATTTGGACAGTATTTTTCATTCGCAATATGCTAAATAACCACGAAAACATGGATTTATGCTAGACTCAATATTGCGAGTTTTAGAAATTTCTATTTTTTAGAATTTCTTTGATATTGGTATTTGGACAGTATTTTTCATTCGCAATATGCTAAATAACCACGAAAACATGGATTTATGCTAGACTCAATATTGCGAGTTTTAGAAATTTCTATTTTCAGAGTTTCTTTGATATTGGTGTTTGGACTGTATTTTTCAATCGCAATACGCTTAATAACCACGAAAACATGGATTTTTTCTCAATATTGCGAGTTTTAGAAATTTGTATTTTCAGAGTTTCTTTGATATTGGTGTTTGAATTGTATTTTTCAATCGCAATGTGCTAAATAAGCAAGAAAACATGGATTTATTCTCAA
Organism: Leptogaster cylindrica; assembly: GCA_963082835.1. NCBI lineage: Eukaryota > Metazoa > Arthropoda > Insecta > Diptera > Asilidae > Leptogaster > Leptogaster cylindrica. The sequence goes on along the minus strand of OY720107.1, from coordinate 13,515,167 downwards.
TTTTGCGAGTTTTAGAAATTTCTATTTTTTAGAATTTCTTTGATATTGGTGTTTGAATTGTATTTTTCAATCGCAATATGCTAAATAAGCAAGAAAACATGGATTTATTCTCAATTTTGCGAGTTTTAGAAATTTCTATTTTTTAGAATTTCTTTGATATTGGTGTTTGGACAGTATTTTTCATTCGCAATATGCTAAATAACCACGAAAACATGGATTTATGCTAGACTCAATATTGCGAGTTTTAGAAATTTCTATTTTCAGAGTTTCTTTGATATTGGTGTTTGAACTGTATTTTTCAATCGCAATATGCTAAATAACCACGAAATCATGGATTTATTCACAATATTGCGAGTTTTAGAAATTTCTATTTTCAGGGTTTCTTTGATATTGGTGTTTGGACTGTATTTTTCAATCGCAATACGCTAAATAACCACGAAAACATGGATTTATTCTCAATATTGCGAGTTTTAGAAATTTCTATTTTCAGAGTTTCTTTGATATTGGTATTTGGACAATATTTTTCATTCGCAATATGCTAAATAACCAAGAAAACATGGATTTATTCTCAATTTTGCGAGTTTTAGAAATCTCTATTTTTTAGAGTTTCTTTGATATTGGTATTTGGACAGTATTTTTCATTCGCAATATGCTAAATAACCACGAAAACATGGATTTATGCTAGACTCAATATTGCGAGTTTTAGAAATTTCTATTTTTTAGAATTTCTTTGATATTGGTATTTGGACAGTATTTTTCATTCGCAATATGCTAAATAACCACGAAAACATGGATTTATGCTAGACTCAATATTGCGAGTTTTAGAAATTTCTATTTTCAGAGTTTCTTTGATATTGGTGTTTGGACTGTATTTTTCAATCGCAATACGCTTAATAACCACGAAAACATGGATTTTTTCTCAATATTGCGAGTTTTAGAAATTTGTATTTTCAGAGTTTCTTTGATATTGGTGTTTGAATTGTATTTTTCAATCGCAATGTGCTAAATAAGCAAGAAAACATGGATTTATTCTCAATTTTGCGAGTTTTAGAAATTTCTATTTTTTAGAATTTCTTTGATATTGGTATTTGGACAGTATTTTTCATTCGCAATATGCTAAATAACCACGAAAACATGGATTTATGCTAGACTCAATATTGCGAGTTTTAGAAATTTCTATTTTCAGAGTTTCTTTGATATTGGTGTTTGAACTGTATTTTTCAATCGCAATATGCTAAATAACCACGAAATCATGGATTTATTCACAATATTGCGAGTTTTAGAAATTTCTATTTTCAGGGTTTCTTTGATATTGGTGTTTGGACTGTATTTTTCAATCGCAATACGCTAAATAACCACGAAAACATGGATTTATTCTCAATATTGCGAGTTTTAGAAATTTCTATTTTCAGAGTTTCTTTGATATTGGTATTTGGACAATATTTTTCATTCGCAATATGCTAAATAACCAAGAAAACATGGATTTATTCTCAATTTTGCGAGTTTTAGAAATTTCTATTTTCAGAGTTTCTTTGATATTGGTGTTTGAATTGTATTTTTCAATCGCAATGTGCTAAATAAGCAAGAAAACATGGATTTATTCTCAATTTTGCGAGTTTTAGAAATTTCTATTTTTTAGAATTTCTTTGATATTGGTATTTCGACAGTATTTTTCATTCGCAATATGCTAAATAACCACGAAATCATGGATTTATTCACAATATTGCGAGTTTTAGAAATTTCTATTTTCAGGGTTTCTTTGATATTGGTGTTTGGACTGTATTTTTCAATCGCAATACGCTAAATAACCACGAAAACATGGATTTATTCTCAATATTGCGAGTTTTAGAAATTTCTATTTTCAGAGTTTCTTTGATATTGGTATTTGGACAATATTTTTCATTCGCAATATGCTAAATAACCAAGAAAACATGGATTTATTCTCAATTTTGCGAGTTTTAGAAATTTCTATTTTTTAGAGTTTCTTTGATATTGGTATTTGGACAGTATTTTTCATTCGCAATATGCTAAATAACCACGAAAACATGGATTTATGCTAGACTCAATATTGCGAGTTTTAGAAATTTCTATTTTTTAGAATTTCTTTGATATTGGTATTTGGACAGTATTTTTCATTCGCAATATGCTAAATAACCACGAAAACATGGATTTATGCTAGACTCAATATTGCGAGTTTTAGAAATTTCTATTTTCAGAGTTTCTTTGATATTGGTGTTTGGACTGTATTTTTCAATCGCAATACGCTTAATAACCACGAAAACATGGATTTTTTCTCAATATTGCGAGTTTTAGAAATTTCTATTTTCAGAGTTTCTTTGATATTGGTGTTTGAATTGTATTTTTCAATCGCAATGTGCTAAATAAGCAAGAAAACATGGATTTATTCTCAATTTTGCGAGTTTTAGAAATTTCTATTTTTTAGAATTTCTTTGATATTGGTATTTCGACAGTATTTTTCATTCGCAATATGCTAAATAACCACGAAAACATGGATTTATGCTAGACTCAATATTGCGAGTTTTAGAAATTTCTATTTTCAGAGTTTCTTTGATATTGGTGTTTGGACTGTATTTTTCAATCGCAATACGCTTAATAACCACGAAAACATGGATTTTTTCTCAATATTGCGAGTTTTAGAAATTTCTATTTTCAGAGTTTCTTTGATATTGGTGTTTGAATTGTATTTTTCAATCGCAATATGCTAAATAAGCAAGAAAACATGGATTTATTCTCAATTTTGCGAGTTTTAGAAATTTCTATTTTGGTTTATTATTTTCAATAATAAACCTATGTAATCGAACACGAAAAAAAAAATTATAACCCCCCCTGAAATTTTGTCAGTTTACGTTTTGAGATATGTAGATTTCAAAAAACGAATAAAAAAAAATCCGTCCGTCCGCCGTCCGCCGTCCAGGCTTTTTCTCGGAAACTACTGGAGATAAATTAATTAAATTTGGTTCAAAAATCAAGTGACATCTGACAACGGTCCTAACAGCTCGTGGGTCCGATCGACGTATTTTGAGGGGGGGAAATTGAGGAACCAAATATTGAAAAAATCATATTTCCGAAACCATTCAAGCTTTTTTCATAAAACTCGGAATATACAATGCTCTAATATTACTCAATAGAACACATTTTATTGTATGGATTTATATCAATTGGTTTTTGAGTAATAGAATTTTGAAATTTTTAATCTCCATAAATTATTCCATTTGTTGGTGGATCAAAAAACGTGAAATCATTTCACATGATCACTACTGCCATCTAGCCGTGACTTGAAAAATGTCACATTTTTTGGAAATAATAAACCGTTGTGTAAAATTTGCAGTGTTTTTAGAATTTCTTTGATATTGGTATTTGGACAGTATTTTTCATTCGCAATATGCTAAATAACCACGAAAACATGGATTTATGCTAGACTCAATATTGCGAGTTTTAGAAATTTCTATTTTCAGAGTTTCTTTGATATTGGTGTTTGGACTGTATTTTTCAATCGCAATACGCTTAATAACCACGAAAACATGTATTTTTTCTCAATATTGCGAGTTTTAGAAATTTGTATTTTCAGAGTTTCTTTGCTATTGGTGTTTGGACTGTATTTTTCAATCGCAATACGCTTAATAACCACGAAAACATGGATTTATTCTCAATATTGCGAGTTTCAGAAATTTCTATTTTCAGAGTTTCTTTGATATTGGTGTTTGAATTGTATTTTTCAATCGCAATATGCTAAATAAGCAAGAAAACATGGATTTATTCTCAATTTTGGGAGTTTTAGAAATTTCTATTTTTTAGAATTTCTTTGATATTGGTGTTTGGACAGTATTTTTCATTCGCAATATGCTAAATAACCACGAAAACATGGATTTATGCTAGACTCAATATTGCGAGTTTTAGAAATTTCTATTTTCAGAGTTTCTTTGATATTGGTGTTTGAACTGTATTTTTCAATCGCAATATGCTAAATAACCACGAAAACATGGATTTATTCACAATATTGCGAGTTTTAGAAATTTCTATTTTCAGGGTTTCTTTGATATTGGTGTTTGGACTGTATTTTTCAATCGCAATACGCTAAATAACCACGAAAACATGGATTTATTCTCAATATTGCGAGTTTTAGAAATTTCTATTTTCAGAGTTTCTTTGATATTGGTATTTGGACAATATTTTTCATTCGCAATATGCTAAATAACCAAGAAAACATGGATTTATTCTCAATTTTGCGAGTTTTAGAAATTTCTATTTTTTAGAGTTTCTTTGATATTGGTATTTGGACAGTATTTTTCATTCGCAATATGCTAAATAACCACGAAAACATGGATTTATTCTCAATTTTGCGAGTTTTAGAAATTTCTATTTTTTAGAGTTTCTTTGATATTGGTATTTGGACAGTATTTTTCATTCGCAATATGCTAAATAACCACGAAAACATGGATTTATGCTAGACTCAATATTGCGAGTTTTAGAAATTTCTATTTTCAGAGTTTCTTTGATATTGGTGTTTGAACTGTATTTTTCAATCGCAATACGCTAAATAACCAAGAAAACATGGATTTATTCTCAATATTGCGAGTTTTAGAAATTTCTATTTTCAGAGTTTCTTTGATATTGGTGTTTGGACTGTATTTTTCAATCGCAATACGCTAAATAACCACGAAAACATGGATTTATTCTGAATACTGCGAGTTTTAGAAATTTCTATTTTTTAGAGTTTGTTTGATATTGGTGTTTGGACTGTATTTTGAAATCGCAATACGCTAAATAACCACGAAAACATGGATTTATTCTGAATACTGCGAGTTTTAGAAATTTCTATTTTTTAGAGTTTGTTTGATATTGGTGTTTGGACTGTATTTTTCAATCGCAATACGCTAAATAACCACGAAAACATGGATTTATGCTAGACTCAATATTGCGAGTTTTAGAAATTTCTATTTTCAGAGTTTCTTTGATATTAGTGTTTGGACTGTATTTTTCAATCGCAATATGCTAAATAACCACGAAAACATGGATTTATTCTGAATACTGCGAGTTTTAGAAATTTCTATTTTTTAGAGTTTGTTTGATATTGGTGTTTGGACTGTATTTTTCAATCGCAATACGCTTAATAACCACGAAAACATGGATTTATTCTGAATACTGCGAGTTTTAGAAATTTCTATTTTTTAGAGTTTGTTTGATATTGGTGTTTGGACTGTATTTTTCAATCGCAATATGCTTAATAACCACGAAAACATGGATTTATTCTGAATACTGCGAGTTTTAGAAATTTCTATTTTTTAGAGTTTGTTTGATATTGGTGTTTGGACTGTATTTTTCAATCGCAATACGCTAAATAACCACGAAAACATGGATTTATTCTGAATACTGCGAGTTTTAGAAATTTCTATTTTTTAGAGTTTGTTTGATATTGGTGTTTGGACTGTATTTTTCAATCGCAATACGCTAAATAACCACGAAAACATGGATTTATGCTAGACTCAATATTGCGAGTTTTAGAAATTTCTATTTTCAGAGTTTCTTTGATATTAGTGTTTGGACTGTATTTTTCAATCGCAATATGCTAAATAACCACGAAAACATGGATTTATTCTGAATACTGCGAGTTTTAGAAATTTCTATTTTTAACCCCCGAATGCAAAAAGAGGGGTGTTATAAGTTTGACGTGTCTGTGTATCTGTGTATCTGTGTATCTGTCTGTCCGTGGCATCGTAGCTCCGAAACGAATGGACCGATCATGATGCGGTTTTTTTTGTTTGAAAGCTGACGTGATCGAGATGGTTCTTAGCTACAATTTATGAAGATCTGTTGAGGCGTTTCAAGGTCATCAGCACTTTTTTAACCCTCGACGCAAAAAAAGGGTGTTATTTTTAGCTGCGGCAGGGATCTTACACGCATGATGGGTATTTAATTTACTTTCAAACATATGAGTGACCTAACATTTGAAACAACCATGTATGCTGGTACCACTGAGCTACTCTGATGATGGAGCTCGAAGTTTGGAGACGAAATCCTGGATTGCATATTAGTAAACCCATCAAAATTGGACTCATTAGATTCGTTTTAACTAGTTCTGTTAATTTCTCCTGATGACGAGGACCTGATGTTGGAACTGGAAGGTGGCTGATGGAACCTGGAATACCAACTAGTGAACCCATTGAGTATGGGCCCATATATTATGTACATTGTTAGTTATAAAGCACGTTATTGTAGCACAACATTACAAAAAAAAAAAAAACACAACGGAAGTGATTTATGTTGCAATAAAGTTTAAAAATTAAGATAATGAGTTTCGTAATCTTTGCAGTTCAGCTAAAGCAGATTTGTCATGAGGACTATTAAACAACTTTCTTTGATTAAGTTCACAGATTGCAACCCCCTGCAAACATTTTACACGACTTAAGGCCACGTAAGCTTGGCCTTTTGCAAAAGTATTTCTTCCCAAATAAATAACAGCCTTGTCTACGGTGGTTCCTTGTAATTTATGGACAGTAACAGCCCAACTCAAAATGATAGGAAACATTATTCTTTCTATATTTCCGCTCCCTCTGAGACCTTGATATATCAAACTTTTTGGCTGTATTGGAATCCATCCGTGTTCATCTTTAAAACTTCCTCCGATTGATTTGTCATCTTGGCCAAAAAGTACTGCTTGACCGTGGAAACCATGTTGTCCAAAGCGACCACTAAGTTTGACCATTTTTATAAAAGGTATTATCCTACTCAATAAACGTATTTCCACATCGGATAATATTTCAATTTCTGGGGGTATTTCATCTAATGACATGCCATTCCAATAAGCTTGCGTAGGTGTTCTTCCCCTACGAAGTGTTCTAGCACATCTGTTACAGGTCGTGATTACATTATATTGAGTCATTAGCTCATTTGGAAGTATATCTCCCCATAAATGACCTACAGTAACTGAACAAACCTGTTTACGATAGCAAAGTTTCTTACATATTAAACAACCTGTATCAGCGAATGATACTATAGAATGTTCAAAATCTGCCTTAAGTTTAGCTCTAATTTGAGCCTTAGACGCTGCATCCCGGGCACGCCTGGAAGAGCATTGCTCTGGAGTCTCGCTTAAACGAGACGCAGCCGTAGATTTCGCATTTCTGCTACATCTTCCATAACGTTGCTCAGGAGTCTCGCGCAATATAGATCGAGCTGAAGCTTTTGCATCCCGAGCACGCCTGAGTGAGCCTTGCTCTGGAGTTTCTTTAGATCTCTGCAACGTCTTAGCCAACACATCTCTTTCCAAAAGACGCTGTCTGTCTTCTGTACTTTCTTGACTGCGTAATTCATTCCTTCGATTAGCTTGAGATAATAAAAACTGTTGTCTCTGAAGAGTGTTATCCTCAGGCTGCGTTAATTTGCGACGTTTGGCTTGATTTTGAGCTTTTTTAGTTTTTCTCCCAAGAGCCATGTTTAATACTTCCACTGAAACTCGCGAAAATATAATGAGAAACTATATTCAGATAAATTTAATGTAATTAAACACTGGAACCGCAAATAAACTCTACGAAATAATTTCATAAACTGAAGAAAATTACTTTACACACACAAAAAATATTAACGCTACACGAGCCGATCCCGGAACGCCAATAAAACTTAAACTGACACTGGAAGGAATATAAACAGCGAACTGCTGCTTCCAGTCACACAAGCCGATTTAGTAAAGCCACGGTAATACCAAACTAGTAACTACTCAATAAGAACCGACACTGTTTTTTGAATGTATGTGGAAAAAAGATTTAAAAAAAAATGTGAGAGAGAGGTCACTAAAATAATGTAAATAACGTACAGGAGGAAAAGAGTGCCAAGAAGTTCGTTGGCTCTGACGTAGTATTTCTCTGCCTCTGACGTCGATATTCTTTGCCTCTGACAATCAGCTGACGGTTTTTTCATGCTGCACTTTTAAATGGGCAACCATGTGCTTTAAGTGCTTCTAACTCAGAATTAAAGCTTGTAACAAGTCAAAAGCTCTGAGTAAACTGAGTTGAAAAGTGCTTTCACTGCAGGGCGACTTGGAAGTTCGAACGATCGCAAATCAGATTGTTTGCGGCTTTTAATGTGCTGCGGCAAATATGAACCACGCTGTACGACACGCCCGCATTTGTTATTCCCCTTTGACAAATGTAACTCTGCTGCTATCTAATTTTCACAGCACCGATGCACACAGCAGCAATCCAGCCATGTACAGATAGTAGTGTCGGTTCTTATTGAGTAGATATTCTTTGGTTATACTAAATCAACGGTCAAACCTACGCGAACACTTGCGAACGAGCAATAGTGTCTCCTTCGTTAGTGCTTGGTAGGCGTATATTTACGTTCTCAAGTTCTCTATTTGCTGTGGAGCTACAGCAACTGACAGCGAATCGAAAGGAAGCGTTCGAAAGCGCTGGCGAACCATTGCAAACACCAGTCAATTTGAATCAGCTGGCAGATTCGTGAAATCTGACAGACGCAGACGTTCCATGATAGAAGGAACATAAGGTATGCCAAAGATATTTTTTGAAAGCTCTGCGACGTCACTACGTTGGCCGTTTGTGTCAAATATTCTTAAAACCTTGCACGTCATCGCGTTCATCCTTGAACATTCTGATGGTTTTCATGTGCAAAATGGCGCGGGCGCGAAATCTATACCTTATGTTCCTTTTATCATGCAGGAGTGCGATGTCTACCTAACACGCGCCCGCCAGGCACCCTTGGATAACTTTACAAAAGAGTGACTTGACTTGTATGAAGAACATCAGAAAAAGCAATAGTAGTTATAATATTAATGTCGTATTTGATGTAATTTTTCTTTAAAATTCTCACTTATCCCTAATTTTCACCAGCACGGCGACCTTCTGGGCTGCGAGCCCCGGGAAAATTGCTGATTTGCCCGTGCCTCGGGCCGCTACTGATCACAACAATCGAACACGAAAATTAATTCTACGAAGTAATCACCTAAACATAAACGATTTATTTCTTCTTTGTAATCAATCCCCAATAATAACATATCTACAAATGAAATTTCAACGAAAAAGTATCTATCGGAATTAGGGTTGTGAGTAATTTAAAAAGAATGAAATAAAAAAAATAAAATTAAAAATTTTAAGTAACCCCCGACACAAAAAAACCTCTAAAAAGTAAAAAAATAAAATTTCTCTCTCGGCCTTTTATAACTTCATTAAAAGAACCTATTAATATTTTTAAGATGAGCGTCGCCGCGTCGGGGGACCGCTAATATAACGAATCACTAGAATTCTTTGTATATATATTCTATAGAATTCTAGTGATTCGTTATACTTAGTTACTTATACTATTAAATTATATATTCTATAGAATTGCAATGATTCATTATACTTAGCGGTCCCCCGACGCGGCGACGCTCATCTTAAAAATATTAATAGGTTCTTTTAATGAAGTTATAAAAGGCCGAGAGAGAAATTTTATTTTTTTACTTTTTAGAGGTTTTTTTGTGTCGGGGGTTACTTAAAATTTTTAATTTTATTTTTTTTATTTAGAGTTTCTTTGATATTGGTATTTGGACAGTATTTTTCATTCGCAATATGCTAAATAACCACGAAAACATGGATTTATGCTAGACTCAATATTGCGAGTTTTAGAAATTTCTATTTTCAGAGTTTCTTTGATATTGGTGTTTGAACTGTATTTTTCAATCGCAATACGCTAAATAACCAAGAAAACATGGATTTATTCTCAATATTGCGAGTTTTAGAAATTTCTATTTTCAGAGTTTCTTTGATATTGGTGTTTGGACTGTATTTTTCAATCGCAATACGCTAAATAACCACGAAAACATGGATTTATTCTGAATACTGCGAGTTTTAGAAATTTCTATTTTTTAGAGTTTGTTTGATATTGGTGTTTGGACTGTATTTTTCAATCGCAATACGCTAAATAACCACGAAAACATGGATTTATTCTGAATACTGCGTGTTCAGGGAGAGCCAGGGGATTATAAGAAAACACATAGGGTTTTTAGAGTGGGAAAAACTAGAAAAACCCACTTTTATTAACTCCAAATTATCTCCACTTCCACATTATAATCACTCCTTATATTTACTCCTAACTCCTTGTATTTACTCCTAACTCCTTGTAGTTACTCCTAACTCCTGATTTTAACTCCTATTTAAATACACTCCACTCCACTTGATATTGTATTGTTCTGCGCGAGCAGCCTCCTCAGAGGTCCACTCGCCTCCACCGTCTCGACACGACTCCTCCTTCTTCTTTCTTATAATCTATTACATATTTATTGCTAAGCATTAACTTCGAACGGCAATAGTGTTGCCATTCGGAACACAGCCTCCTAAAACCCACAGGGTTTTCTCCTATTCTCCTATATTATTCTTTTAACATATTATAATATACTTATGCTAAATCTCCAATATTCTCCTAATAATTCTCCTATAGATTCTCCTGCTCCACAGGCACAATACAAAGTTTCTGTACTGGCCTTTGCAATCGAGTAGTTGCCGTCTCCACAATAACATTTCGAACTAGCCCATCTTTACTGGGTAGTAACTCCGCAACTCTCCCTAAAGCCCAGACAGTTGGTGGGAAACGCTCGTTTTTAAGGAGGACTAACTGTCCCACCTTAAGATTCTCCTTCTCCCGTCTCCAGAGTTTCCTCTCCTGATACGTTGTTATAACTTCTGTTTGCCAACGTTCCCAGAAGTGATTAACCATCTTCTGACGCTCCCTCCATAGTTTGACTCCCTTAGTTTCAGGTCGCTGATCGATCTGAAATGGTAGTGGTAAAATTAAAGGTTCACCTACCAGAAAATGACCTGGAGTCAACGCCTGCATATCGCTCGGGTCATCGCTAAGCGGATGCAGTGGTCGAGAATTAAGGATAGCCTCTATCTGCGTTAACAAGGTTAAAAACTCCTCATATGGAAATGATTTTACTCCTACGACCCGTTTCAAGTGAAACTTCATCAATTTGACCGCGGCCTCGTATATTCCTCCTTGATGCGGTGCCGCAGGAGACATAAATCTCCAAGTAGTCCCTTTGGCATGCAACGCATCTAGCATCTCCTTCTCCGTCCATTTTTCCAATGCTCTTTTTAACTCCTTATTCGTTCCTACGAACGATGTGCCATTATCACTGAATAGCTTTTCGCACCTCCCTCTCCTAGCGATAAATCGTTCGTAACATGCAATGAACGCTATTGCTGTTAAATCCGTGACAACGTCTATGTGCATGGCCTTTGTTTTTAAACAAATAAATATGGCCACCCAACATTTCCTCCTTGCTCCTTTTCCTCCTTCTGCTGAGAACTTTAATTCGAATGGACCAGCATAATCAACTCCTGTGTGCACAAATGGTTTTCCAATTTGTACCCGTTCTCCGGGTAACTCTGCCATTAATTGATCCTGCATTTTTGCATTCAACCTTACGCAAGTCACACATTTGTGTATTATACTCCTTAATTCACTCCTGATCCTTGGGATCCAATATTTTTCCCTTATATATTGAGTCATAACCTGAACTCCTCCATGTTTCGTTTGCCTATGAGCATACTCCATTATGAGTTTCGACAGTCTACTACCATTTGGTATAATAGCTGGATGCCTCATTTCGTAATCCAACTCTGCTCTATCAATGCGACCTCCTACTCTCAATATCTCCCTCCTATCCATAATTGGCTTAAGTGCCTCTATCTTACTTTTCTCCGGTAATTGTTTCTCCTTTTTTAATGACTCCACTTCTTGATTATAGTACTCTCGCTGAGTATTTCTAATCAGATATTCCATAGCTCCTGCTTTCTCCTCCACCGTTGGTGGGTAAAAATTCACTTTGACTCCTTTGTTCCTTGAACTTCTTCTATGTATATTTCCTCCTCTCCTAATCCTTGAATTATTAATAAATCTCCATACATAACATATTATGTTAACTGCCTTCTCCAATCTACATGTATAATCCAACAATGGTACAGTTTCAATTGTTGCCTCTTGCCTTATTTGCAGTAGATTATTAGCATTAGTAATTATATTCACCACTAATTCCTCCTGTATCTCCTTATTCCTATCCTGCATGACCGTACTAGTTGGCCATGCCTCCTTTGGTTGCGTAAGCCACTTTGGGCCATGCAACCACAATTGGTTCTCCTTTAGCTCCTTGGGTGGTACCCCTCTTGTGAGTAAGTCCGCTGGATTCTCCTTTCCGTTAATGTGTCTCCAATTCCTTATATTTGAATTTGTTTGAATTGACGATACCCTATTTGCAACGTATGTTTTTAAATCTCTCGGAACTCGTTGTATCCAGTGATACGTCACGCTTGAATCTGTCCACAACGTGTATTCCACGTCTGGCCATTCCATTGACTTACATGTTTGTTTCAGTAATCGTGCCAATAACTCCGCTGCTGACAATTCCAACCGAGGAATAGATATGGTTTTAAGTGGCGCTACTTTTGTTTTTGATATTAACAGCGTACTCCTAATTTCTCCCTCCTTTTCACTCCTTACGTACAACACGGCTCCTAATGCTGCCTTGCTACTATCCGCAAATCCATGGATAGTTATTTTCACTCCATCTCCTGCTCCAATCCATCTATCTATAACAAACTTCTCCAAATATATAATTCCACTCCAATATTCTATCCATTTCTCCTTTACTCCTTCCGGTGGGACCTCGTCCCATCCGATCTTTAACCTCCATAACTCCTGTATGATTATTTTTCCTGTTATTGTAACTGGGGCCACATATCCATTCGGATCATATAGTTGTGCCACGCAGCTAACTATTCTCCTCTTCGTTGGTTGTAAGTCAACGTGGGGTTGTTTTACTGTAAACGTAAATTTATCCTCCTTCATCAACCATTTCAATCCCAAAATGGTTGTCCCCGCCTCCACAGAAAGCAACATGGTGCTTTCTACTTTCTCCTCCATTTCTTTCCCAATCTCCAACTCCTTGACTACTTTTTCGCTGTTAGATTTCCACTTGCACAGTTGGAATCCTGCTCCTTTTAAAACTCCACTCATCTCCTTTGCTAATTGTATAGCTTTTTCCTCCGATTCCTCGCCGGTCACGCAATCGTCCACGTAGAAGTCTTCTTCTATCGCTTTTGCTGCCGACGGGAATTCCTCCTTAGCCTCCCTAGCGCATTGGATCACTGATCTAACCGCTATAAATGGTGAAGCTGTCATTCCAAAAATGATAACAGTGAACCAATACTCCTTCAATTGTTCATTCGGTTTCTCCCTCCAAAAGATCCTTTGGAGATTCCATTGCTCCTCGGATAGTTTAACCTGGTTAAACATTTTTCTAATATCCGCATAAACTGCGATTTTGTGTCTCCTAAATCGCATCAATGTCTCATGTAAATCTTTTTGTAATTTACCTCCAAGTTTTTGTATCTCATTGAGAGAAACTCCTTTATCGGTTTTACAGCTTGCATCATATACAATTCTCCCTTTCGCTACACTATGATAGGGGATATGATAGACAAGCTCTCCTTTTTCCAAATTTCTCCTGACTGGTGTTAAATACCCCAGTCTCATTGACTCCTTCATTGTTTGTATAAACAATTCATTTAACTCCGGATCCTTTTTTCTTCTTCTCTCCGAATATAAATATCTCCTTAGCGCTATGGCCCTTGAACTCCCAAAATCTCCTATGTCTTCCTTCAACGGTATTTTTGCAACAAATCTTCCCGTATAATCTCGATAATGTGTCTCAACAAAATGCTGTTCGACTTCCTCCTCCTCCTTATTTAATTTCGAATGTTCTCCTATACAATCTTGTTGCCACAGTTTCTCCAATAATTGATCTAACTGATCCTCCTTAGAATATTCAATAGACGATACCAATTGTCCTAAATTCTCCTGCTCCTTCAGTTGAGTACCACAGGCCATCATACCAAGTTTAGTCTCCATCCAAACCGTGCCGTCCCCTGTTTTCTTTTTTATGGCTATTACCATTTTGCAAAAAATCCAACTCCAAATACAATATCAATATTTGCTGGTCTCCAATACTCCGGATCCGCTAAAGGGATCTTCTTAGTTTTTATTGAATGAGCTCCTAAATACTCCGCTGGCATCGTCGGATGCCATTGACTATCCTTGGGTAATACCCAGAATGTCTCTTCCATATACTCCTCCTCTCCTTTTTTATACCATGGTTGTATTTGTAAATTAACTTTCTCCTTAATATGGCATGGTTCTCCACTAACTCCCACTATTTTCTGAGACGTTCGAACAATATACGGTTTCAGCACCCTTCGTAGGTTTGAACTAACCAAACTTGGTTGAGCCCCGGTGTCTACGAATCCTCTCCACATTCCAATATTTTCTCCATTTGCCAGAATTCTCACCAGTACAGTTGGTAAAAAGGACCTCTTTTTCCCGTTCGAGTTATTAATATGCAGTGAATACTTTTGACGTTTTGATTTATTCATACATTTTACATGACTCCTCTTATATCTAATATTGTACTTCCTATTTTTATTACATTTATTTACATTTTTTCTAACTGCCTTAATTTTAATGTTTTTATATATTTCATTTTGATCGTCAAGGCGTCTCCTTTTCTCCTTCCACTCCGGTTCCTCCTTTCAATCTCCTCTCCTTTTCTCCATTGGTGCTCCTGTTGTTTCTGTCGCAAAAACATTCTGGCTCCTATCTCTTAATTTTATAGGGCATAGCACACTATTATGTGCTGGATCGCGGTGGCACTCCGGGAGCGCACATTTCACCTCCGGGCACCTCTCCTTGCGGTGTCCTTTCCTCAAGCAATTTGGGCATAAACCCCTTGCATTTACAAATTGCCATCGCCCATTACATTTTAGGGATAAAAACTCCGAACATCTGTACAAAGGGTGGTCCCTTGAGCATACTTCGCACAAAGGGTATCTCCTGTAACTTTCTCCTACCGGTGTTTGTGACCGGCTTGATTCCGAAGTGTCTCCTTGTACCTTAGCACGGTAATTCATCGGATATCGTTGTGACCTCCTATTGTCGCGCGATATCTCCTGTAGTCTCCTCTCCTGATTCCTACTCCCTAATGCAGCTGCCTGCTTATCTAAAAACTCCAAAATTTCTACTGCCTTCGGAATCTCTGTAGTACGCTGCAATTCCCACTGCCGCGAGGTCTCGTCATCTAGCCGCTCATGCACATTATGGACTATAAACATGTCCCAATGCTCTACTGGTAGTTGCATCCCTCTCAATTGTCTGATTAACTCATGTGTGACATTCGAAATGTGCTGCAACTCTGCAGCAGCAGGCACTCCTTTAATCGCTGACAGCGCCTGCCATTGGCGGAGGTACTCTCTACATATAGGATATTTCCTGTTGTAAATTGTATTTAATCTCTCCCAGGCTTCCTGGTACGAATCTTCTGTCAATTGCCACTGACCTAAAGTCCTGAGGGCATCTCCTTTTAAAGATCGCTTCAGGTGCGCAAACTTATACGCCATTGGTACCTCCACATTATTATGGATCCGGGCCATAAACTGGTCGCGGAATCCCTGCCATGTCATGAGATCTCCTGCGAAGTATCCCCATGTGTTTAATATTTCATGAGATTTCTCCGGAACATTTACGTTGACTGTAACTCCCTTTGATGTACTCCTATCTCCATTGTCTCCTGGTAACTCCTTAATTTTGAGCATCTGCTTAAACGCGCCGATGACGTTATAAAACATTCCTCCGTCTCCATAATTTTTGATTGCCATGTCAGGTACTCCTCCGAGTTAGCTGAACCCATTAACGACATGCTAACCTCTCCAAATTTTTTCCACTGCTCCTGAAGTGTCTCATATCGAAGCTCCACTTTTATTATATCTAGAGCTTGAAACGCGAGAGAATCCGTATATTCCTCAATTCGCATAATTGAATCAACCAGAAACTTGAATTGATTGATTATATGTTCTCCTATCCCTCCGCTCCTTGAACTCCGTGGTGAACTCTCCCTTAGTTCACGATTCCTTTGCTCCTGTCCTAACTCCAATGCATCTTCCTCCGAACATGAAGACCCAAGTTCTTGAACCTCCTTATCTCCTATAATCTCCTTTTCAGTTGTCTCCTTATCTATCTCCTTCTCCTTTTTCTCCTGGGTTTTTACCTCCTTTGGAATCTCCTTTTTTTCCTAAAATAATTATAAGCTCATAATTGGTTTGAAAATACTTTGCGCATATTATCAAAGTTAATCTTTAATTCATAATTAATTACTTTAGTTATTTTTTAGATTTTACCATATCAATTAAATTACTCGCAATTTATTTATTTATTATATTATCTAATTTTCATTATTATCTCCATGTTATTATAATACTCTCCTTTTATTATATTTCCCGTATTAATTTATCTCCTTTCCATTATTGATTTATTACTCCTTTATATTTATATCTCCTTTTTTATATTATAATAACTCCTCTTTTATTATAATATCTCCATTATTATTATCTCCTTGTTATTATATCTTCATATTACATTCTCCTTCCTCTCCGTATTATAATATCTCCAATTTAATTGATTAAACTCCTTTTATTACTATAATACCTCCTTTTTGTATTACAATATTATCTCCAAATTAATTTATTCAACTCCTTTTATTATTATAATACCTCCTTTTTGTATTATAATATAATCTCCGATTTAATTTATTGAACTCCTTTTATTATTATAATACCTCCTTTTTGTATTATAATATTATCTCCAAATTAATTTATTAAACTCCTTTTATTATTATAATACCTCCTTTTTGTATTATAATATAATCTCCGATTTAATTTATTGAACTCCTTTTATTATTATAATACCTCCTTTTTGTATTATAATATTATCTCCAAATTAATGTGTGTGCTTTGCACTTACACATTCTCCTATCTCCTTGTCTCCACTTAATGTGTGTGCTTTTGCACTTACACATTCTCCTATCTCCTTATCTCCATATTATGTGTGTGCTTTTGCACTTACACATTCTCCTATCTCCTTATCTCCAATTAATACTTTAATATTTTCTCCTTTAGTATTAACAACTTCCATTATAATCTCCAGTTTTAACATTATCTCCTTGTATTAATTTTATTTATTAATTTTAATTTATATTATCTCCTTTTTTATTTATAAATAACCTGCTTTTTGTTTATTTATAATAATCTCCTTGGTGTTAATATTTCTCCTCTCCTGCCAAATCAAGTGTCAAGTGAATGTGTTTTCGCTTATTTGTTACTTAATCTCTTAAAATAAAACTAAATTGGTTATTTTATTTTATTTTTACATAATTCCTAATATTAATTATTAAAATTACTTTTTATTCTTTTGACATTTTATCAAAATTGTTGTCAAATTGTGCACGCGGAATCTCAAATTAATTTTTGTTTTACTTTTCCTTCCCTCACTATTGTGCATACCACTCCATTTCTATTTTCATAATACTCCATGTTAGTTGTAAAAATGCATCACATTTGCACTTTCTCCAGTCTCCGTGTCTCCTCATGCTGTGTGCTTTGCACACGCACATTCTCCTAATTCGTTACTGCATTGTTATCTTTCCACACACGTCACTCCCCTTCCTTGCATAATTAAATTTTTTCTCCTTGTTCAATTGTAATTAGTGCCGTAGTTGGTCTAATATAATTAATTAAAAACTCACTCCGTATAAAAATTCCTATTACTTAAACTATAAACGACAACCATTTCGGAACGCAATTGATTTAACTTTTATTTGCCTTGTGATCTGTCACAAGTATGCTCTGTCTAGCTCATTCTCCCAGCATTTTAATTTTTTCAACAAGATCGCACTTGTGCATTCTCCTTTCGCATCAGATCCGCCATCTTGATGCTTAATATTTTCTCGCTTGTAACTTTTTCCAATTTTTCTTTACGCAACTTAATTTCTAATTTGTTATGCCACTTATTGGCACTTTTTCTCCTTGAAATTTAATTTTAATATATATTGCTTTCCTTCCAAACACATTCCGAAACGATTGTCTCACATTCACTTGATTTTTCTTGGCAGAAACTTTAATTCTGGCAGACACTTGATTTTTTGGCACCACTATTATATTTTTTATTAAATATAAATAATTACCTTTTTTCTCGACCGTACTCCCTTTGGAGACATCATTTATCTCAATTATTAATTATACCTTTTTTTTTCTTTTGTTGAAATTTAAATTATATTTTGTTACCAGACGTCTTTCCAACTTCGCTTCACTACGTGAAATGATGACCGGCATCGGTACGCAGAACTTGTTTTCCCCTCAACTTAACTCACACAACAAGATTCTGCGCCGCTTGTGAATCAGTATGCCGCATGTGTGCCTGACTTGATCAATCTTGTTCTGATTTCTCCTGATGTGTGCAAAAATATCTCCTGTACGTGGGCTCCAGACGAAAAACATGTGCTCAAATTTTTTCACTTGTGCGCGACAACATTTAAAGGTCGTCTTTTTCCAATTCACAATGGAAAATTTTGTTCAACTAAATCAGCCTCCTATTGCCAATTTAATTGAAATTCTCCCATTTACACTTTATTTAAATGATCTCCGTTTCTTCCAGTTTAATTAATTTCTCCGTTTCTCCAAATTAATTCAGACTAACACTTTCAAGTAAAATTGTGTGTTGTGTTAGGGTTTTTTTTTTTTTTTTTTTTTGAAAAATGGCTTCCCATTACGTGAAATTTTATGCGATAAAATCGCGAAATATTTAATACTAAAAAAAATTATGTTTTAAACATCCGGCTCGAAGGACCAAAATGTTCAGGGAGAGCCAGGGGATTATAAGAAAACACATAGGGTTTTTAGAGTGGGAAAAACTAGAAAAACCCACTTTTATTAACTCCAAATTATCTCCACTTCCACATTATAATCACTCCTTATATTTACTCCTAACTCCTTGTATTTACTCCTAACTCCTTGTAGTTACTCCTAACTCCTGATTTTAACTCCTATTTAAATACACTCCACTCCACTTGATATTGTATTGTTCTGCGCGAGCAGCCTCCTCAGAGGTCCACTCGCCTCCACCGTCTCGACACGACTCCTCCTTCTTCTTTCTTATAATCTATTACATATTTATTGCTAAGCATTAACTTCGAACGGCAATAGTGTTGCCATTCGGAACACTGCGAGTTTTAGAAATTTCTATTTTTTAGAATTTCTTTGATATTGGTATTTGGACAGTATTTTTCATGCGCAATATGCTAAATAACCACGAAAACATGGATTTATGCTAGACTCAATATTGCGAGTTTTAGAAATTTCTATTTTCAGAGTTTCTTTGATATTGGTGTTTGGACTGTATTTTTCAATCGCAATACGCTTAATAACCACGAAAACATGGATTTTTTCTCAATATTGCGAGTTTTAGAAATTTGTATTTTCAGAATTTCTTTGCTATTGGTGTTTGGACTGTATTTTTCAATCGCAATACGCTTAATAACCACGAAAACATGGATTTATTCTCAATATTGCGAGTTTCAGAAATTTCTATTTTCAGAGTTTCTTTGATATTGGTGTTTGAATTGTATTTTTCAATCGCAATATGCTAAATAAGCAAGAAAACATGGATTTATTCTCAATTTTGCGAGTTTTAGAAATTTCTATTTTTTAGAATTTCTTTGATATTGGTGTTTGGACAGTATTTTTCATTCGCAATATGCTAAATAACCAGGAAAACATGGATTTATGCTAGACTCAATATTGCGAGTTTTAGAAATTTCTATTTTCAGAGTTTCTTTGATTTTGGTGTTTGGACTGTATTTTTCAATCGCAATACGCTAAATAACCACGAAAACATGGATTTATTCTGAATACTGCGAGTTTTAGAAATTTCTATTTTTTAGAGTTTGTTTGATATTGGTGTTTGGACTGTATTTTTCAATCGCAATACGCTAAATAACCACGAAAACATGGATTTATTCTGAATACTGCGAGTTTTAGAAATTTCTATTTTTTAGAGTTTGTTTGATATTGGTGTTTGGACTGTATTTTTCAATCGCAATACGCTAAATAACCAAGAAAACATGGATTTATTCTCAATATTGCGAGTTTTAGAATTTTCTATTTTCAGAGTTTCTTTGATATTGGTATTTGGACAATATTTTTCAATCGCAATATGCTAAATAACCACGAAAACATGGATTTATTCTGAATACTGCGAGTTTTTGAAATTTCTATTTTTTAGAGTTTCTTTGATATTGGTGTTTGGACTGTATTTTTCAATCGCAATATGCTAAATAACCACGAAAACATGGATTTATTCTCAATATTGCGAGTTTTAGAAATTTCTATTTTTTAGAGTTTGTTTGATATAGGTGTTTGGACTGTATTTTTCAATCGCAATACGCTAAATAACCACGAAAACATGGATTTATGCTAGACTCAATATTGCGAGTTTTAGAAATTTCTATTTTCAGAGTTTCTTTGATATTGGTGTTTGAACTGTATTTTTCAATCGCAATATGCTAAATAACCACGAAAACATGGATTTATTCTCAATATTGCGAGTTTTAGAAATTTCTATTTTTTAGAGTTTGTTTGATATTGGTGTTTGGACTGTATTTTTCAATCGCAATATGCTAAATAACCACGAAAACATGGATTTATTCTCAATATTGCGAGTTTTAGAAATTTCTATTTTTTAGAGTTTGTTTGATATTGGTGTTTGGACTGTATTTTTCAATCGTAATATGCTAAATAACCACGAAAACATGGATTTTTTCTCAATATTGCGAGTTTTAGAAATTTCTATTTTCAGAGTTTCTTTGATATTGGTGTTTGGACTGTATTTTTCAATCGCAATACGCTAAATAACCACGAAAACATGGATTTATTCTGAATACTGCGAGTTTTAGAAATTTCTATTTTTTAGAGTTTGTTTGATATTGGTGTTTGGACTGTATTTTTCAATCGCAATACGCTAAATAACCACGAAAACATGGATTTATGCTAGACTCAATATTGCGAGTTTTAGAAATTTCTATTTTCAGAGTTTCTTTGATATTGGTGTTTGAACTGTATTTTTCAATCGCAATATGCTAAATAACCACGAAAACATGGATTTATTCTGAATACTGCGAGTTTTAGAAATTTCTATTTTTTAGAGTTTGTTTGATATTGGTGTTTGGACTGTATTTTTCAATCGCAATATGCTAAATAACCACGAAAACATGGATTTATGCTAGACTCAATATTGCGAGTTTTAGAAATTTCTATTTTTTAGAGTTTGTTTGATATTGGTGTTTGGACTGTATTTTTCAATCGTAATATGCTAAATAACCACGAAAACATGGATTTTTTCTCAATATTGCGAGTTTTAGAAATTTCTATTTTCAGAGTTTCTTTGATATTGGTGTTTGGACTGTATTTTTCAATCGCAATACGCTAAATAACCACGAAAACATGGATTTATTCTCAATATTGCGAGTTTTAGAATTTTCTATTTTCAGAGTTTCTTTGATATTGGTATTTGGACAATATTTTTCATTCGCAATATGCTAAATAACCACGAAAACGTGGATTTATTCTCAATATTGCGAGTTTTAGAAATTTCTATTTTCAGAGTTTCTTTGATATTGGTGTTTGAACTGTATTTTTCAATCGCAATACGCTAAATAACCACGAAAACATGGATTTATGCTGGACTCAATATTGCGAGGTTTAGAAATTTCTATTTTCAGAGTTTCTTTGATATTGGTGTTTGAACTGTATTTTTCAATCGCAATATGCTAAATAACCACGAAAACATGGATTTATTCTGAATACTGCGAGTTTTAGAAATTTCTATTTTTTAGAGTTTGTTTGATATAGGTGTTTGGACTGTATTTTTCAATCGCAATACGCTAAATAACCAAGAAAACATGGATTTATTCTCAATATTGCGAGTTTTAGAAATTTCTATTTTTTAGAGTTTGTTTGATATTGGTGTGTAAACTGTATTTTTCAATCGCAATATGCTAAATAACCACGAAAACATGGATTTATTCTGAATACTGCGAGTTTTTGAAATTTCTATTTTTTAGAGTTTCTTTGATATTGGTGTTTGGACTGTATTTTTCAATCGCAATATGCTAAATAACCACGAAAACATGGATTTATTCTCAATATTGCGAGTTTTAGAAATTTCTATTTTTTAGAGTTTGTTTGATATAGGTGTTTGGACTGTATTTTTCAATCGCAATACGCTAAATAACCACGAAAACATGGATTTATGCTAGACTCAATATTGCGAGTTTTAGAAATTTCTATTTTCAGAGTTTCTTTGATATTGGTGTTTGAACTGTATTTTTCAATCGCAATATGCTAAATAACCACGAAAACATGGATTTATTCTCAATATTGCGAGTTTTAGAAATTTCTATTTTTTAGAGTTTGTTTGATATTGGTGTTTGGACTGTATTTTTCAATCGCAATATGCTAAATAACCACGAAAACATGGATTTATTCTGAATACTGCGAGTTTTAGAAATTTCTATTTTTTAGAGTTTGTTTGATATTGGTGTTTGGACTGTATTTTTCAATCGCAATATGCTAAATAACCACGAAAACATGGATTTATTCTCAATATTGCGAGTTTTAGAAATTTCTATTTTTTAGAGTTTGTTTGATATAGGTGTTTGGACTGTATTTTTCAATCGCAATACCCTAAATAACCACGAAAACATGGATTTATGCTAGACTCAATATTGCGCGTTTTAGAAATTTCTATTTTCAGAGTTTCTTTGATATTGGTGTTTGAACTGTATTTTTCAATCGTAATATGCTAAATAACCACGAAAACATGGATTTATTCTGAATACTGCGAGTTTTAGAAATTTCTATTTTTTAGAGTTTGTTTGATATTGGTGTTTGGACTGTATTTTTCAATCGCAATATGCTAAATAACCACGAAAACATGGATTTATTCTCAATATTGCGAGTTTTAGAAATTTCTATTTTTTAGAGTTTGTTTGATACTGGTGTTTGGACTGTATTTTTCAATCGCAATATGCTAAATAACCACGAAAACATGGATTTTTTCTCAATATTGCGAGTTTTAGAAATTTCTATTTTCAGAGTTTCTTTGATATTGGTATTTGGACAATATTTTTCATTCGCAATATGCTAAATAACCACGAAAACATGGATTTATTCTGAATACTGCGAGTTTTAGAAATTTCTATTTTTTAGAGTTTGTTTGATATTGGTGTTTGGACTGTATTTTTCAATCGTAATATGCTAAATAACCACGAAAACATGGATTTTTTCTCAATATTGCGAGTTTTAGAAATTTCTATTTTCAGAGTTTCTTTGATATTGGTGTTTGGACTGTATTTTTCAATCGCAATACGCTAAATAACCACGAAAACATGGATTTATTCTGAATACTGCGAGTTTTAGAAATTTCTATTTTTTAGAGTTTGTTTGATATTGGTGTTTGGACTGTATTTTTCAATCGCAATATGCTAAATAACCACGAAAACATGGATTTATGCTAGACTGAATATTGCGAGTTTTAGAAATTTCTATTTTCAGAGTTTCTTTGATATTGGTGTTTGGACTGTATTTTTCAATCGCAATACGCTTAATAACCACGAAAACATGGATTTTTTCTCAATATTGCGAGTTTTAGAAATTTCTATTTTCAGAGTTTCTTTGATATTGGTGTTTGAATTGTATTTTTCAATCGCAATATGCTAAATAAGCAAGAAAACATGGATTTATTCTCAATTTTGCGAGTTTTAGAAATTTCTATTTTTTAGAATTTCTTTGATATTGGTGTTTGGACAGTATTTTTCATTCGCAATATGCTAAATAACCACGAAAACATGGATTTATGCTAGACTCAATATTGCGAGTTTTAGAAATTTCTATTTTCAGAGTTTCTTTGATATTGGTGTTTGAACTGTATTTTTCAATCGCAATACGCTAAATAACCACGAAAACATGGATTTATTCACAATATTTCGAGTTTTAGAAATTTCTATTTTCAGGGTTTCTTTGATATTGGTGTTTGGACTGTATTTTTCAATCGCAATACGCTAAATAACCACGAAAACATGGATTTATTCTCAATATTGCGAGTTTTAGAAATTTCTATTTTCAGAGTTTCTTTGATATTGGTATTTGGACAATATTTTTCATTCGCAATATGCTAAATAACCAAGAAAACATGGATTTATTCTCAATTTTGCGAGTTTTAGAAATTTCTATTTTTTAGAGTTTCTTTGATATTGGTGTTTGAACTGTATTTTTCAATCGCAATACGCTAAATAACAAAGAAAACATGGATTTATTCTCAATATTGCGAGTTTTAGAAATTTCTATTTTCAGAGTTTCTTTGATATTGGTGTTTGGACTGTATTTTTCAATCGCAATACGCTAAATAACCACGAAAACATGGATTTATTCTGAATACTGCGAGTTTTAGAAATTTCTATTTTTTAGAGTTTGTTTGATATTGGTGTTTGGACTGTATTTTTCAATCGCAATACGCTAAATAACCACGAAAACATGGATTTATTCTGAATACTGCGAGTTTTAGAAATTTCTATTTTTTAGAGTTTGTTTGATATTGGTGTTTGGACTGTATTTTTCATTCGCAATATGCTAAATAACCACGAAAACATGGATTTATGCTAGACTCAATATTGCGAGTTTTAGAAATTTCTATTTTCAGAGTTTCTTTGATATTGGTGTTTGAACTGTATTTTTCAATCGCAATACGCTAAATAACCAAGAAAACATGGATTTATTCTCAATATTGCGAGTTTTAGAAATTTCTATTTTCAGAGTTTCTTTGATATTGGTGTTTGGACTGTATTTTTCAATCGCAATACGCTAAATAACCACGAAAACATGGATTTATTCTGAATATTGCGAGTTTTAGAAATTTCTATTTTTTAGAGTTTGTTTGATATTGGTGTTTGGACTGTATTTTTCAATCGCAATACGCTAAATAACCACGAAAACATGGATTTATGCTAGACTCAATATTGCGAGTTTTAGAAATTTCTATTTTCAGAGTTTCTTTGATATTGGTGTTTGAACTGTATTTTTCAATCGCAATATGCTAAATAACCACGAAAACATGGATTTATTCGGAATACTGCGAGTTTTAGAAATTTCTATTTTTTAGAGTTTGTTTGATATTGGTGTTTGGACTGTATTTTTCAATCGCAATATGCTAAATAACCACGAAAACATGGATTTATTCTCAATATTGCGAGTTTTAGAAATTTCTATTTTTTAGAGTTTGTTTGATATTGGTGTTTGGACTGTATTTTTCAATCGTAATATGCTAAATAACCACGAAAACATGGATTTTTTCTCAATATTGCGAGTTTTAGAAATTTCTATTTTCAGAGTTTCTTTGATATTGGTGTTTGGACTGTATTTTTCAATCGCAATACGCTAAATAACCACGAAAACATGGATTTATTCTGAATACTGCGAGTTTTAGAAATTTCTATTTTTTAGAGTTTGTTTGATATTGGTGTTTGGACTGTATTTTTCAATCGCAATACGCTAAATAACCACGAAAACATGGATTTATGCTAGACTCAATATTGCGAGTTTTAGAAATTTCTATTTTCAGAGTTTCTTTGATATTGGTGTTTGAACTGTATTTTTCAATCGCAATATGCTAAATAACCACGAAAACATGGATTTATTCTGAATACTGCGAGTTTTAGAAATTTCTATTTTTTAGAGTTTGTTTGATATTGGTGTTTGGACTGTATTTTTCAATCGCAATATGCTAAATAACCACGAAAACATGGATTTATTCTCAATATTGCGAGTTTTAGAAATTTCTATTTTTTAGAGTTTGTTTGATATTGGTGTTTGGACTGTATTTTTCAATCGTAATATGCTAAATAACCACGAAAACATGGATTTTTTCTCAATATTGCGAGTTTTAGAAATTTCTATTTTCAGAGTTTCTTTGATATTGGTGTTTGGACTGTATTTTTCAATTGCAATACGCTAAATAACCACGAAAACATGGATTTATTCTGAATACTGCGAGTTTTAGAAATTTCTATTTTTTAGAGTTTGTTTGATATTGGTGTTTGGACTGTATTTTTCAATCGCAATACGCTAAATAACCACGAAAACATGGATTTATGCTAGACTCAATATTGCGAGTTTTAGAAATTTCTATTTTCAGAGTTTCTTTGATATTGGTGTTTGGACTGTATTTTTCAATCGCAATACGCTAAATAACCACGAAAACATGGATTTATTCTCAATATTGCGAGTTTTAGAATTTTCTATTTTCAGAGTTTCTTTGATATTGGTATTTGGACAATATTTTTCATTCGCAATATGCTAAATAACCACGAAAACATGGATTTATTCTGAATACTGCGAGTTTTAGAAATTTCTATTTTTTAGAGTTTGTTTGATATTGGTGTTTGGACTGTATTTTTCAATCGTAATATGTTAAATAACCACGAAAACATGGATTTTTTCTCAATATTGCGAGTTTTAGAAATTTCTATTTTCAGAGTTTCTTTGATATTGGTGTTTGGACTGTATTTTTCAATCGCAATACGCTAAATAACCACGAAAACATGGATTTATTCTGAATACTGCGAGTTTTAGAAATTTCTATTTTTTAGAGTTTGTTTGATATTGGTGTTTGGACTGTATTTTTCAATCGCAATATGCTAAATAACCACGAAAACATGGATTTATGCTAGACTCAATATTGCGAGTTTTAGAAATTTCTATTTTCAGAGTTTCTTTGATATTGGTGTTTGGACTGTATTTTTCAATCGCAATACGCTTAATAACCACGAAAACATGGATTTTTTCTCAATATTGCGAGTTTTAGAAATTTCTATTTTCAGAGTTTCTTTGATATTGGTGTTTGAATTGTATTTTTCAATCGCAATATGCTAAATAAGCAAGAAAACATGGATTTATTCTCAATATTGCGAGTTTCAGAAATTTCTATTTTCAGAGTTTCTTTGATATTGGTGTTTGAATTGTATTTTTCAATCGCAATATGCTAAATAAGCAAGAAAACATGGATTTATTCTCAATTTTGCGAGTTTTAGAAATTTCTATTTTTTAGAATTTCTTTGATATTGGTGTTTGGACAGTATTTTTCATTCGCAATATGCTAAATAACCACGAAAACATGGATTTATGCTAGACTCAATATTGCGAGTTTTAGAAATTTCTATTTTCAGAGTTTCTTTGATATTGGTGTTTGAACTGTATTTTTCAATCGCAATACGCTAAATAACCACGAAAACATGGATTTATTCACAATATTGCGAGTTGTAGAAATTTCTATTTTCAGGGTTTCTTTGATATTGGTGTTTGAATTGTATTTTTCAATCGCAATATGCTAAATAAGCAAGAAAACATGGATTTATTCTCAATTTTGCGAGTTTTAGAAATTTCTATTTTTTAGAATTTCTTTGATATTGGTATTTGGACAGTATTTTTCATTCGCAATATGCTAAATAACCACGAAAACATGGATTTATGCTAGACTCAATATTGCGAGTTTTAGAAATTTCTATTTTCAGAGTTTCTTTGATATTGGTGTTTGGACTGTATTTTTCAATCGCAATACGCTTAATAACCACGAAAACATGGATTTATGCTAGACTCAATATTGCGAGTTTTAGAAATTTCTATTTTCAGAGTTTCTTTGCTATTGGTGTTTGGACTGTATTTTTCAATCGCAATACGCTTAATAACCACGAAAACATGGATTTATTCTCAATATTGCGAGTTTCAGAAATTTCTATTTTCAGAGTTTCTTTGATATTGGTGTTTGAATTGTATTTTTCAATCGCAATATGCTAAATAAGCAAGAAAACATGGATTTATTCTCAATTTTGCGAGTTTTAGAAATTTCTATTTTTTAGAATTTCTTTGATATTGGTGTTTGGACAGTATTTTTCATTCGCAATATGCTAAATAACCACGAAAACATGGATTTATGCTAGACTCAATATTGCGAGTTTTAGAAATTTCTATTTTCAGAGTTTCTTTGATATTGGTGTTTGAACTGTATTTTTCAATCGCAATACGCTAAATAACCACGAAAACATGGATTTATTCACAATATTGCGAGTTGTAGAAATTTCTATTTTCAGGGTTTCTTTGATATTGGTGTTTGGACTGTATTTTTCAATCGCAATACGCTAAATAACCACGAAAACATGGATTTATTCTCAATATTGCGAGTTTTAGAAATTTCTATTTTCAGAGTTTCTTTGATATTGGTATTTGGACAATATTTTTCATTCGCAATATGCTAAATAACCAAGAAAACATGGATTTATTCTCAATTTTGCGAGTTTTAGAAATTTCTATTTTCAGAGTTTCTTTGATATTGGTGTTTGGACTGTATTTTTCAATCGCAATACGCTAAATAACCACGAAAACATGGATTTATTCTGAATACTGCGAGTTTTAGAAATTTCTATTTTTTAGAGTTTGTTTGATATTGGTGTTTGGACTGTATTTTTCAATCGCAATACGCTAAATAACCACGAAAACATGGATTTATTCTGAATACTGCGAGTTTTAGAAATTTCTATTTTTTAGAGTTTGTTTGATATTGGTGTTTGGACTGTATTTTTCATTCGCAATATGCTAAATACCCACGAAAACATGGATTTATGCTAGACTCAATATTGCGAGTTTTAGAAATTTCTATTTTCAGAGTTTCTTTGATATTGGTGTTTGAACTGTATTTTTCAATCGCAATACGCTAAATAACCAAGAAAACATGGATTTATTCTCAATATTGCGAGTTTTAGAAATTTCTATTTTCAGAGTTTCTTTGATATTGGTGTTTGGACTGTATTTTTCAATCGCAATACGCTAAATAACCACGAAAACATGGATTTATTCTGAATACTGCGAGTTTTAGAAATTTCTATTTTTTAGAGTTTGTTTGATATTGGTGTTTGGACTGTATTTTTCAATCGCAATACGCTAAATAACCACGAAAACATGGATTTATGCTAGACTCAATATTGCGAGTTTTAGAAATTTCTATTTTCAGAGTTTCTTTGATATTGGTGTTTGAACTGTATTTTTCAATCGCAATATGCTAAATAACCACGAAAACATGGATTTATTCTGAATACTGCGAGTTTTAGAAATTTCTATTTTTTAGAGTTTGTTTGATATTGGTGTTTGGACTGTATTTTTCAATCGCAATATGCTAAATAACCACGAAAACATGGATTTATTCTCAATATTGCGAGTTTTAGAAATTTCTATTTTTTAGAGTTTGTTTGATATTGGTGTTTGGACTGTATTTTTCAATCGTAATATGCTAAATAACCACGAAAACATGGATTTTTTCTCAATATTGCGAGTTTTAGAAATTTCTATTTTCAGAGTTTCTTTGATATTGGTGTTTGGACTGTATTTTTCAATCGCAATACGCTAAATAACCACGAAAACATGGATTTATTCTGAATACTGCGAGTTTTAGAAATTTCTATTTTTTAGAGTTTGTTTGATATTGGTGTTTGGACTGTATTTTTCAATCGCAATACGCTAAATAACCACGAAAACATGGATTTATTCTGAATACTGCGAGTTTTAGAAATTTCTATTTTTTAGAGTTTGTTTGATATTGGTGTTTGGACTGTATTTTTCAATCGCAATACGCTAAATAACCACGAAAACATGGATTTATGCTAGACTCAATATTGCGAGTTTTAGAAATTTCTATTTTCAGAGTTTCTTTGATATTGGTGTTTGAACTGTATTTTTCAATCGCAATATGCTAAATAACCACGAAAACATGGATTTATTCTGAATACTGCGAGTTTTAGAAATTTCTATTTTTTAGAGTTTGTTTGATATTGGTGTTTGGACTGTATTTTTCAATCGTAATATGCTAAATAACCACGAAAACATGGATTTTTTCTCAATATTGCGAGTTTTAGAAATTTCTATTTTCAGAGTTTCTTTGATATTGGTGTTTGGACTGTATTTTTCAATCGCAATACGCTAAATAACCACGAAAACATGGATTTATTCTCAATATTGCGAGTTTTAGAATTTTCTATTTTCAGAGTTTCTTTGATATTGGTATTTGGACAATATTTTTCATTCGCAATATGCTAAATAACCACGAAAACGTGGATTTATTCTCAATATTGCGAGTTTTAGAAATTTCTATTTTCAGAGTTTCTTTGATATTGGTGTTTGAACTGTATTTTTCAATCGCAATACGCTAAATAACCACGAAAACATGGATTTATGCTAGACTCAATATTGCGAGGTTTAGAAATTTCTATTTTCAGAGTTTCTTTGATATTGGTGTTTGAACTGTATTTTTCAATCGCAATATGCTAAATAACCACGAAAACATGGATTTATTCTGAATACTGCGAGTTTTAGAAATTTCTATTTTTTAGAGTTTGTTTGATATTGGTGTTTGGACTGTATTTTTCAATCGCAATACGCTAAATAACCAAGAAAACATGGATTAATTCTCAATATTGCAAGTTTTAGAAATTTCTATTTTTTAGAGTTTGTTTGATATTGGTGTGTAAACTGAATTTTTCAATCGCAATATGCTAAATAACCACGAAAACATGGATTTATTCTGAATACTGCGAGTTTTTGAAATTTCTATTTTTTAGAGTTTCTTTGATATTGGTGTTTGGACTGTATTTTTCAATCGCAATATGCTAAATAACCACGAAAACATGGATTTATTCTCAATATTGCGAGTTTTAGAAATTTCTATTTTTTAGAGTTTGTTTGATATAGGTGTTTGGACTGTATTTTTCAATCGCAATACGCTAAATAACCACGAAAACATGGATTTATGCTAGACTCAATATTGCGAGTTTTAGAAATTTCTATTTTCAGAGTTTCTTTGATATTGGTGTTTGAACTGTATTTTTCAATCGCAATATGCTAAATAACCACGAAAACATGGATTTATTCTCAATATTGCGAGTTTTAGAAATTTCTATTTTCAGAGTTTCTTTGATATTGGTATTTGGACAATATTTTTCATTCGCAATATGCTAAATAACCACGAAAACGTGGATTTATTCTCAATATTGCGAGTTTTAGAAATTTCTATTTTCAGAGTTTCTTTGATATTGGTGTTTGAACTGTATTTTTCAATCGCAATACGCTAAATAACCACGAAAACATGGATTTATTCTCAATATTGCGAGTTTTAGAATTTTCTATTTTCAGAGTTTCTTTGATATTGGTATTTGGACAATATTTTTCATTCGCAATATGCTAAATAACCACGAAAACGTGGATTTATTCTCAATATTGCGAGTTTTAGAAATTTCTATTTTCAGAGTTTCTTTGATATTGGTGTTTGAACTGTATTTTTCAATCGCAATACGCTAAATAACCACGAAAACATGGATTTATGCTAGACTCAATATTGCGAGGTTTAGAAATTTCTATTTTCAGAGTTTCTTTGATATTGGTGTTTGAACTGTATTTTTCAATCGCAATAAGCTAAATAACCACGAAAACATGGATTTATTCTGAATACTGCGAGTTTTAGAAATTTCTATTTTTTAGAGTTTGTTTGATATTGGTGTTTGGACTGTATTTTTCAATCGCAATACGCTAAATAACCAAGAAAACATGGATTAATTCTCAATATTGCAAGTTTTAGAAATTTCTATTTTTTAGAGTTTGTTTGATATTGGTGTTTGGACTGTATTTTTCAATCGTAATATGCTAAATAACCACGAAAACATGGATTTTTTCTCAATATTGCGAGTTTTAGAAATTTCTATTTTCAGAGTTTCTTTGATATTGGTGTTTGGACTGTATTTTTCAATCGCAATACGCTAAATAACCACGAAAACATGGATTTATTCTCAATATTGCGAGTTTTAGAATTTTCTATTTTCAGAGTTTCTTTGATATTGGTATTTGGACAATATTTTTCATTCGCAATATGCTAAATAACCACGAAAACGTGGATTTATTCTCAATATTGCGAGTTTTAGAAATTTCTATTTTCAGAGTTTCTTTGATATTGGTGTTTGAACTGTATTTTTCAATCGCAATACGCTAAATAACCACGAAAACATGGATTTATGCTAGACTCAATATTGCGAGGTTTAGAAATTTCTATTTTCAGAGTTTCTTTGATATTGGTGTTTGAACTGTATTTTTCAATCGCAATATGCTAAATAACCACGAAAACATGGATTTATTCTGAATACTGCGAGTTTTAGAAATTTCTATTTTTTAGAGTTTGTTTGATATTGGTGTTTGGACTGTATTTTTCAATCGCAATACGCTAAATAACCAAGAAAACATGGATTAATTCTCAATATTGCAAGTTTTAGAAATTTCTATTTTTTAGAGTTTGTTTGATATTGGTGTGTAAACTGAATTTTTCAATCGCAATATGCTAAATAACCACGAAAACATGGATTTATTCTGAATACTGCGAGTTTTTGAAATTTCTATTTTTTAGAGTTTCTTTGATATTGGTGTTTGGACTGTATTTTTCAATCGCAATATGCTAAATAACCACGAAAACACGGATTTATTCTCAATATTGCGAGTTTTAGAAATTTCTATTTTTTAGAGTTTGTTTGATATAGGTGTTTGGACTGTATTTTTCAATCGCAATACGCTAAATAACCACGAAAACATGGATTTATGCTAGACTCAATATTGCGAGTTTTAGAAATTTCTATTTTCAGAGTTTCTTTGATATTGGTGTTTGAACTGTATTTTTCAATCGCAATATGCTAAATAACCACGAAAACATGGATTTATTCTCAATATTGCGAGTTTTAGAAATTTCTATTTTCAGAGTTTCTTTGATATTGGTATTTGGACAATATTTTTCATTCGCAATATGCTAAATAACCACGAAAACGTGGATTTATTCTCAATATTGCGAGTTTTAGAAATTTCTATTTTCAGAGTTTCTTTGATATTGGTGTTTGAACTGTATTTTTCAATCGCAATACGCTAAATAACCACGAAAACATGGATTTATGCTAGACTCAATATTGCGAGGTTTAGAAATTTCTATTTTCAGAGTTTCTTTGATATTGGTGTTTGAACTGTATTTTTCAATCGCAATATGCTAAATAACCACGAAAACATGGATTTATTCTGAATACTGCGAGTTTTAGAAATTTCTATTTTTTAGAGTTTGTTTGATATTGGTGTTTGGACTGTATTTTTCAATCGCAATACGCTAAATAACCAAGAAAACATGGATTAATTCTCAATATTGCAAGTTTTAGAAATTTCTATTTTTTAGAGTTTGTTTGATATTGGTGTGTAAACTGAATTTTTCAATCGCAATATGCTAAATAACCACGAAAACATGGATTTATTCTGAATACTGCGAGTTTTTGAAATTTCTATTTTTTAGAGTTTCTTTGATATTGGTGTTTGGACTGTATTTTTCAATCGCAATATGCTAAATAACCACGAAAACATGGATTTATTCTCAATATTGCGAGTTTTAGAAATTTCTATTTTTTAGAGTTTGTTTGATATAGGTGTTTGGACTGTATTTTTCAATCGCAATACGCTAAATAACCACGAAAACATGGATTTATGCTAGACTCAATATTGCGAGTTTTAGAAATTTCTATTTTCAGAGTTTCTTTGATATTGGTGTTTGAACTGTATTTTTCAATCGCAATATGCTAAATAACCACGAAAACATGGATTTATTCTCAATATTGCGAGTTTTAGAAATTTCTATTTTCAGAGTTTCTTTGATATTGGTATTTGGACAATATTTTTCATTCGCAATATGCTAAATAACCACGAAAACGTGGATTTATTCTCAATATTGCGAGTTTTAGAAATTTCTATTTTCAGAGTTTCTTTGATATTGGTGTTTGAACTGTATTTTTCAATCGCAATACGCTAAATAACCACGAAAACATGGATTTATGCTAGACTCAATATTGCGAGGTTTAGAAATTTCTATTTTCAGAGTTTCTTTGATATTGGTGTTTGAACTGTATTTTTCAATCGCAATATGCTAAATAACCACGAAAACATGGATTTATTCTGAATACTGCGAGTTTTAGAAATTTCTATTTTTTAGAGTTTGTTTGATATTGGTGTTTGGACTGTATTTTTCAATCGCAATACGCTAAATAACCAAGAAAACATGGATTAATTCTCAATATTGCAAGTTTTAGAAATTTCTATTTTTTAGAGTTTGTTTGATATTGGTGTTTGGACTGTATTTTTCATTCGCAATATGCTAAATAACCACGAAAACATGGATTTATGCTAGACTCAATATTGCGAGTTTTAGAAATTTCTATTTTCAGAGTTTCTTTGATATTGGTGTTTGAACTGTATTTTTCAATCGCAATACGCTAAATAACCAAGAAAACATGGATTTATTCTCAATATTGCGAGTTTTAGAAATTTCTATTTTCAGAGTTTCTTTGATATTGGTGTTTGGACTGTATTTTTCAATCGCAATACGCTAAATAACCACGAAAACATGGATTTATTCTGAATACTGCGAGTTTTAGAAATTTCTATTTTTTAGAGTTTGTTTGATATTGGTGTTTGGACTGTATTTTTCAATCGCAATATGCTAAATAACCACGAAAACATGGATTTATGCTAGACTCAATATTGCGAGTTTTAGAAATTTCTATTTTCAGAGTTTCTTTGATATTGGTGTTTGAACTGTATTTTTCAATCGCAATATGCTAAATAACCACGAAAACATGGATTTATTCTGAATACTGCGAGTTTTAGAAATTTCTATTTTTTAGAGTTTGTTTGATATTGGTGTTTGGACTGTATTTTTCAATCGCAATATGCTAAATAACCACGAAAACATGGATTTATTCTCAATATTGCGAGTTTTAGAAATTTCTATTTTTTAGAGTTTGTTTGATATTGGTGTTTGGACTGTATTTTTCAATCGTAATATGCTAAATAACCACGAAAACATGGATTTTTTCTCAATATTGCGAGTTTTAGAAATTTCTATTTTCAGAGTTTCTTTGATATTGGTGTTTGGACTGTATTTTTCAATCGCAATACGCTAAATAACCACGAAAACATGGATTTATTCTGAATACTGCGAGTTTTAGAAATTTCTATTTTTTAGAGTTTGTTTGATATTGGTGTTTGGACTGTATTTTTCAATCGCAATACGCTAAATAACCACGAAAACATGGATTTATTCTGAATACTGCGAGTTTTAGAAATTTCTATTTTTTAGAGTTTGTTTGATATTGGTGTTTGGACTGTATTTTTCAATCGCAATACGCTAAATAACCACGAAAACATGGATTTATGCTAGACTCAATATTGCGAGTTTTAGAAATTTCTATTTTCAGAGTTTCTTTGATATTGGTGTTTGAACTGTATTTTTCAATCGCAATATGCTAAATAACCACGAAAACATGGATTTATTCTGAATACTGCGAGTTTTAGAAATTTTTTTTTTTTAGAGTTTGTTTGATATTGGTGTTTGGACTGTATTTTTCAATCGCAATATGCTAAATAACCACGAAAACATGGATTTATTCTCAATATTGCGAGTTTTAGAAATTTCTATTTTTTAGAGTTTGTTTGATATTGGTGTTTGGACTGTATTTTTCAATCGTAATATGCTAAATAACCACGAAAACATGGATTTTTTCTCAATATTGCGAGTTTTAGAAATTTCTATTTTCAGAGTTTCTTTGATATTGGTGTTTGGACTGTATTTTTCAATCGCAATACGCTAAATAACCACGAAAACATGGATTTATTCTGAATACTGCGAGTTTTAGAAATTTCTATTTTTTAGAGTTTGTTTGATATTGGTGTTTGGACTGTATTTTTCAATCGCAATACGCTAAATAACCACGAAAACATGGATTTATTCTCAATATTGCGAGTTTTAGAATTTTCTATTTTCAGAGTTTCTTTGATATTGGTATTTGGACAATATTTTTCATTCGCAATATGCTAAATAACCACGAAAACGTGGATTTATTCTCAATATTGCGAGTTTTAGAAATTTCTATTTTCAGAGTTTCTTTGATATTGGTGTTTGAACTGTATTTTTCAATCGCAATACGCTAAATAACCACGAAAACATGGATTTATGCTAGACTCAATATTGCGAGGTTTAGAAATTTCTATTTTCAGAGTTTCTTTGATATTGGTGTTTGAACTGTATTTTTCAATCGCAATATGCTAAATAACCACGAAAACATGGATTTATTCTGAATACTGCGAGTTTTAGAAATTTCTATTTTTTAGAGTTTGTTTGATATTGGTGTTTGGACTGTATTTTTCAATCGCAATACGCTAAATAACCAAGAAAACATGGATTAATTCTCAATATTGCAAGTTTTAGAAATTTCTATTTTTTAGAGTTTGTTTGATATTGGTGTGTAAACTGAATTTTTCAATCGCAATATGCTAAATAACCACGAAAACATGGATTTATTCTGAATACTGCGAGTTTTTGAAATTTCTATTTTTTAGAGTTTCTTTGATATTGGTGTTTGGACTGTATTTTTCAATCGCAATATGCTAAATAACCACGAAAACATGGATTTATTCTGAATACTGCGAGTTTTAGAAATTTCTATTTTTTAGAGTTTGTTTGATATTGGTGTTTGGACTGTATTTTTCAATCGCAATACGCTAAATAACCAAGAAAACATGGATTAATTCTCAATATTGCAAGTTTTAGAAATTTCTATTTTTTAGAGTTTGTTTGATATTGGTGTTTGGACTGTATTTTTCATTCGCAATATGCTAAATAACCACGAAAACATGGATTTATGCTAGACTCAATATTGCGAGTTTTAGAAATTTCTATTTTCAGAGTTTCTTTGATATTGGTGTTTGAACTGTATTTTTCAATCGCAATACGCTAAATAACCAAGAAAACATGGATTTATTCTCAATATTGCGAGTTTTAGAAATTTCTATTTTCAGAGTTTCTTTGATATTGGTGTTTGGACTGTATTTTTCAATCGCAATACGCTAAATAACCACGAAAACATGGATTTATTCTGAATACTGCGAGTTTTAGAAATTTCTATTTTTTAGAGTTTGTTTGATATTGGTGTTTGGACTGTATTTTTCAATCGCAATACGCTAAATAACCACGAAAACATGGATTTATGCTAGACTCAATATTGCGAGTTTTAGAAATTTCTATTTTCAGAGTTTCTTTGATATTGGTGTTTGAACTGTATTTTTCAATCGCAATATGCTAAATAACCACGAAAACATGGATTTATTCTGAATACTGCGAGTTTTAGAAATTTCTATTTTTTAGAGTTTGTTTGATATTGGTGTTTGGACTGTATTTTTCAATCGCAATATGCTAAATAACCACGAAAACATGGATTTATTCTCAATATTGCGAGTTTTAGAAATTTCTATTTTTTAGAGTTTGTTTGATATTGGTGTTTGGACTGTATTTTTCAATCGTAATATGCTAAATAACCACGAAAACATGGATTTTTTCTCAATATTGCGAGTTTTAGAAATTTCTATTTTCAGAGTTTCTTTGATATTGGTGTTTGGACTGTATTTTTCAATCGCAATACGCTAAATAACCACGAAAACATGGATTTATTCTGAATACTGCGAGTTTTAGAAATTTCTATTTTTTAGAGTTTGTTTGATATTGGTGTTTGGACTGTATTTTTCAATCGCAATACGCTAAATAACCACGAAAACATGGATTTATTCTGAATACTGCGAGTTTTAGAAATTTCTATTTTTTAGAGTTTGTTTGATATTGGTGTTTGGACTGTATTTTTCAATCGCAATACGCTAAATAACCACGAAAACATGGATTTATGCTAGACTCAATATTGCGAGGTTTAGAAATTTCTATTTTCAGAGTTTCTTTGATATTGGTGTTTGAACTGTATTTTTCAATCGCAATATGCTAAATAACCACGAAAACATGGATTTATTCTGAATACTGCGAGTTTTAGAAATTTCTATTTTTTAGAGTTTGTTTGATATTGGTGTTTGGACTGTATTTTTCAATCGTAATATGCTAAATAACCACGAAAACATGGATTTTTTCTCAATATTGCGAGTTTTAGAAATTTCTATTTTCAGAGTTTCTTTGATATTGGTGTTTGGACTGTATTTTTCAATCGCAATACGCTAAATAACCACGAAAACATGGATTTATTCTCAATATTGCGAGTTTTAGAATTTTCTATTTTCAGAGTTTCTTTGATATTGGTATTTGGACAATATTTTTCATTCGCAATATGCTAAATAACCACGAAAACGTGGATTTATTCTCAATATTGCGAGTTTTAGAAATTTCTATTTTCAGAGTTTCTTTGATATTGGTGTTTGAACTGTATTTTTCAATCGCAATACGCTAAATAACCACGAAAACATGGATTTATGCTAGACTCAATATTGCGAGGTTTAGAAATTTCTATTTTCAGAGTTTCTTTGATATTGGTGTTTGAACTGTATTTTTCAATCGCAATATGCTAAATAACCACGAAAACATGGATTTATTCTGAATACTGCGAGTTTTAGAAATTTCTATTTTTTAGAGTTTGTTTGATATTGGTGTTTGGACTGTATTTTTCAATCGCAATACGCTAAATAACCAAGAAAACATGGATTAATTCTCAATATTGCAAGTTTTAGAAATTTCTATTTTTTAGAGTTTGTTTGATATTGGTGTGTAAACTGAATTTTTCAATCGCAATATGCTAAATAACCACGAAAACATGGATTTATTCTGAATACTGCGAGTTTTTGAAATTTCTATTTTTTAGAGTTTCTTTGATATTGGTGTTTGGACTGTATTTTTCAATCGCAATATGCTAAATAACCACGAAAACATGGATTTATTCTCAATATTGCGAGTTTTAGAAATTTCTATTTTTTAGAGTTTGTTTGATATAGGTGTTTGGACTGTATTTTTCAATCGCAATACGCTAAATAACCACGAAAACATGGATTTATGCTAGACTCAATATTGCGAGTTTTAGAAATTTCTATTTTCAGAGTTTCTTTGATATTGGTGTTTGAACTGTATTTTTCAATCGCAATATGCTAAATAACCACGAAAACATGGATTTATTCTCAATATTGCGAGTTTTAGAAATTTCTATTTTCAGAGTTTCTTTGATATTGGTATTTGGACAATATTTTTCATTCGCAATATGCTAAATAACCACGAAAACGTGGATTTATTCTCAATATTGCGAGTTTTAGAAATTTCTATTTTCAGAGTTTCTTTGATATTGGTGTTTGAACTGTATTTTTCAATCGCAATACGCTAAATAACCACGAAAACATGGATTTATTCTCAATATTGCGAGTTTTAGAATTTTCTATTTTCAGAGTTTCTTTGATATTGGTATTTGGACAATATTTTTCATTCGCAATATGCTAAATAACCACGAAAACGTGGATTTATTCTCAATATTGCGAGTTTTAGAAATTTCTATTTTCAGAGTTTCTTTGATATTGGTGTTTGAACTGTATTTTTCAATCGCAATACGCTAAATAACCACGAAAACATGGATTTATGCTAGACTCAATATTGCGAGGTTTAGAAATTTCTATTTTCAGAGTTTCTTTGATATTGGTGTTTGAACTGTATTTTTCAATCGCAATATGCTAAATAACCACGAAAACATGGATTTATTCTGAATACTGCGAGTTTTAGAAATTTCTATTTTTTAGAGTTTGTTTGATATTGGTGTTTGGACTGTATTTTTCAATCGCAATACGCTAAATAACCAAGAAAACATGGATTAATTCTCAATATTGCAAGTTTTAGAAATTTCTATTTTTTAGAGTTTGTTTGATATTGGTGTGTAAACTGAATTTTTCAATCGCAATATGCTAAATAACCACGAAAACATGGATTTATTCTGAATACTGCGAGTTTTTGAAATTTCTATTTTTTAGAGTTTCTTTGATATTGGTGTTTGGACTGTATTTTTCAATCGCAATATGCTAAATAACCACGAAAACATGGATTTATTCTCAATATTGCGAGTTTTAGAAATTTCTATTTTTTAGAGTTTGTTTGATATAGGTGTTTGGACTGTATTTTTCAATCGCAATACGCTAAATAACCACGAAAACATGGATTTATGCTAGACTCAATATTGCGAGTTTTAGAAATTTCTATTTTCAGAGTTTCTTTGATATTGGTGTTTGAACTGTATTTTTCAATCGCAATATGCTAAATAACCACGAAAACATGGATTTATTCTCAATATTGCGAGTTTTAGAAATTTCTATTTTTTAGAGTTTGTTTGATATTGGTGTTTGGACTGTATTTTTCAATCGCAATATGCTGAATAACCACGAAAACATGGATTTATTCTGAATACTGCGAGTTTTAGAAATTTCTATTTTTTAGAGTTTGTTTGACATTGGTGTTTGGACTGTATTTTTCAATCGCAATATGCAAAATAACCACGAAAACATGGATTTATTCTCAATATTGCGAGTTTTAGAAATTTCTATTTTTTAGAGTTTGTTTGATATAGGTGTTTGGACTGTATTTTTCAATCGCAATACGCTAAATAACCACGAAAACATGGATTTATGCTAGACTCAATATTGCGAGTTTTAGAAATTTCTATTTTCAGAGTTTCTTTGATATTGGTGTTTGAACTGTATTTTTCAATCGCAATATGCTAAATAACCACGAAAACATGGATTTATTCTCAATATTGCGAGTTTTAGAAATTTCTATTTTCAGAGTTTCTTTGATATTGGTGTTTGAACTGTATTTTTCAATCGCAATATGCTAAATAACCACGAAAACATGGATTTATTCTGAATACTGCGAGTTTTAGAAATTTCTATTTTTTAGAGTTTGTTTGATATTGGTGTTTGGACTGTATTTTTCAATCGCAATATGCTAAATAACCACGAAAACATGGATTTATTCTCAATTTTGCGAGTTTTAGAAATTTCTATTTTTTAGAGTTTCTTTGATATTGGTATTTGGACAGTATTTTTCATTCGCAATATGCTAAATAACCACGAAAACATGGATTTATTCTGAATACTGCGAGTTTTAGAAATTTCTATTTTTTAGAGTTTGTTTGATATTGGTGTTTGGACTGTATTTTTCAATCGCAATATGCTAAATAACCACGAAAACATGGATTTATGCTAGACTCAATATTGCGAGTTTTAGAAATTTCTATTTTCAGAGTTTCTTTGATATTGGTGTTTGAACTGTATTTTTCAATCGCAATATGCTAAATAACCACGAAAACATGGATTTATTCTGAATACTGCGAGTTTTAGAAATTTCTATTTTTTAGAGTTTGTTTGATATTGGTGTTTGGACTGTATTTTTCAATCGCAATATGCTAAATAACCACGAAAACATGGATTTATTCTCAATATTGCGAGTTTTAGAAATTTCTATTTTTTAGAGTTTGTTTGATATTGGTGTTTGGACTGTATTTTTCAATCGTAATATGCTAAATAACCACGAAAACATGGATTTTTTCTCAATATTGCGAGTTTTAGAAATTTCTATTTTCAGAGTTTCTTTGATATTGGTGTTTGGACTGTATTTTTCAATCGCAATACGCTAAATAACCACGAAAACATGGATTTATTCTGAATACTGCGAGTTTTAGAAATTTCTATTTTTTAGAGTTTGTTTGATATTGGTGTTTGGACTGTATTTTTCAATCGCAATACGCTAAATAACCACGAAAACATGGATTTATTCTGAATACTGCGAGTTTTAGAAATTTCTATTTTTTAGAGTTTGTTTGATATTGGTGTTTGGACTGTATTTTTCAATCGCAATACGCTAAATAACCACGAAAACATGGATTTATGCTAGACTCAATATTGCGAGTTTTAGAAATTTCTATTTTCAGAGTTTCTTTGATATTGGTGTTTGAACTGTATTTTTCAATCGCAATATGCTAAATAACCACGAAAACATGGATTTATTCTGAATACTGCGAGTTTTAGAAATTTCTATTTTTTAGAGTTTGTTTGATATTGGTGTTTGGACTGTATTTTTCAATCGTAATATGCTAAATAACCACGAAAACATGGATTTTTGCTCAATATTGCGAGTTTTAGAAATTTCTATTTTCAGAGTTTCTTTGATATTGGTGTTTGGACTGTATTTTTCAATCGCAATACGCTAAATAACCACGAAAACATGGATTTATTCTCAATATTGCGAGTTTTAGAATTTTCTATTTTCAGAGTTTCTTTGATATTGGTATTTGGACAATATTTTTCATTCGCAATATGCTAAATAACCACGAAAACGTGGATTTATTCTCAATATTGCGAGTTTTAGAAATTTCTATTTTCAGAGTTTCTTTGATATTGGTGTTTGAACTGTATTTTTCAATCGCAATACGCTAAATAACCACGAAAACATGGATTTATGCTAGACTCAATATTGCGAGGTTTAGAAATTTCTATTTTCAGAGTTTCTTTGATATTGGTGTTTGAACTGTATTTTTCAATCGCAATATGCTAAATAACCACGAAAACATGGATTTATTCTGAATACTGCGAGTTTTAGAAATTTCTATTTTTTAGAGTTTGTTTGATATTGGTGTTTGGACTGTATTTTTCAATCGCAATACGCTAAATAACCAAGAAAACATGGATTAATTCTCAATATTGCAAGTTTTAGAAATTTCTATTTTTTAGAGTTTGTTTGATATTGGTGTGTAAACTGAATTTTTCAATCGCAATATGCTAAATAACCACGAAAACATGGATTTATTCTGAATACTGCGAGTTTTTGAAATTTCTATTTTTTAGAGTTTCTTTGATATTGGTGTTTGGACTGTATTTTTCAATCGCAATATGCTAAATAACCACGAAAACATGGATTTATTCTGAATACTGCGAGTTTTAGAAATTTCTATTTTTTAGAGTTTGTTTGATATTGGTGTTTGGACTGTATTTTTCAATCGCAATACGCTAAATAACCAAGAAAACATGGATTAATTCTCAATATTGCAAGTTTTAGAAATTTCTATTTTTTAGAGTTTGTTTGATATTGGTGTTTGGACTGTATTTTTCATTCGCAATATGCTAAATAACCACGAAAACATGGATTTATGCTAGACTCAATATTGCGAGTTTTAGAAATTTCTATTTTCAGAGTTTCTTTGATATTGGTGTTTGAACTGTATTTTTCAATCGCAATACGCTAAATAACCAAGAAAACATGGATTTATTCTCAATATTGCGA
This sequence comes from Leptogaster cylindrica, assembly GCA_963082835.1. Lineage (NCBI taxonomy): Eukaryota > Metazoa > Arthropoda > Insecta > Diptera > Asilidae > Leptogaster > Leptogaster cylindrica. The sequence goes on along the minus strand of OY720107.1, from coordinate 13,471,979 downwards.
GTTTTAGAAATTTCTATTTTCAGAGTTTCTTTGATATTGGTGTTTGGACTGTATTTTTCAATCGCAATACGCTAAATAACCACGAAAACATGGATTTATTCTGAATACTGCGAGTTTTAGAAATTTCTATTTTTTAGAGTTTGTTTGATATTGGTGTTTGGACTGTATTTTTCAATCGCAATACGCTAAATAACCACGAAAACATGGATTTATGCTAGACTCAATATTGCGAGTTTTAGAAATTTCTATTTTCAGAGTTTCTTTGATATTGGTGTTTGAACTGTATTTTTCAATCGCAATATGCTAAATAACCACGAAAACATGGATTTATTCTGAATACTGCGAGTTTTAGAAATTTCTATTTTTTAGAGTTTGTTTGATATTGGTGTTTGGACTGTATTTTTCAATCGCAATATGCTAAATAACCACGAAAACATGGATTTATTCTCAATATTGCGAGTTTTAGAAATTTCTATTTTTTAGAGTTTGTTTGATATTGGTGTTTGGACTGTATTTTTCAATCGTAATATGCTAAATAACCACGAAAACATGGATTTTTTCTCAATATTGCGAGTTTTAGAAATTTCTATTTTCAGAGTTTCTTTGATATTGGTGTTTGGACTGTATTTTTCAATCGCAATACGCTAAATAACCACGAAAACATGGATTTATTCTGAATACTGCGAGTTTTAGAAATTTCTATTTTTTAGAGTTTGTTTGATATTGGTGTTTGGACTGTATTTTTCTATCGCAATACGCTAAATAACCACGAAAACATGGATTTATGCTAGACTCAATATTGCGAGTTTTAGAAATTTCTATTTTCAGAGTTTCTTTGATATTGGTGTTTGAACTGTATTTTTCAATCGCAATATGCTAAATAACCACGAAAACATGGATTTATTCTGAATACTGCGAGTTTTAGAAATTTCTATTTTTTAGAGTTTGTTTGATATTGGTGTTTGGACTGTATTTTTCAATCGTAATATGCTAAATAACCACGAAAACATGGATTTTTTCTCAATATTGCGAGTTTTAGAAATTTCTATTTTCAGAGTTTCTTTGATATTGGTGTTTGGACTGTATTTTTCAATCGCAATACGCTAAATAACCACGAAAACATGGATTTATTCTCAATATTGCGAGTTTTAGAATTTTCTATTTTCAGAGTTTCTTTGATATTGGTATTTGGACAATATTTTTCATTCGCAATATGCTAAATAACCACGAAAACGTGGATTTATTCTCAATATTGCGAGTTTTAGAAATTTCTATTTTCAGAGTTTCTTTGATATTGGTGTTTGAACTGTATTTTTCAATCGCAATACGCTAAATAACCACGAAAACATGGATTTATGCTAGACTCAATATTGCGAGGTTTAGAAATTTCTATTTTCAGAGTTTCTTTGATATTGGTGTTTGAACTGTATTTTTCAATCGCAATATGCTAAATAACCACGAAAACATGGATTTATTCTGAATACTGCGAGTTTTAGAAATTTCTATTTTTTAGAGTTTGTTTGATATTGGTGTTTGGACTGTATTTTTCAATCGCAATACGCTAAATAACCAAGAAAACATGGATTAATTCTCAATATTGCAAGTTTTAGAAATTTCTATTTTTTAGAGTTTGTTTGATATTGGTGTGTAAACTGAATTTTTCAATCGCAATATGCTAAATAACCACGAAAACATGGATTTATTCTGAATACTGCGAGTTTTTGAAATTTCTATTTTTTAGAGTTTCTTTGATATTGGTGTTTGGACTGTATTTTTCAATCGCAATATGCTAAATAACCACGAAAACATGGATTTATTCTCAATATTGCGAGTTTTAGAAATTTCTATTTTTTAGAGTTTGTTTGATATAGGTGTTTGGACTGTATTTTTCAATCGCAATACGCTAAATAACCACGAAAACATGGATTTATGCTAGACTCAATATTGCGAGTTTTAGAAATTTCTATTTTCAGAGTTTCTTTGATATTGGTGTTTGAACTGTATTTTTCAATCGCAATATGCTAAATAACCACGAAAACATGGATTTATTCTGAATACTGCGAGTTTTAGAAATTTCTATTTTTTAGAGTTTGTTTGATATTGGTGTTTGGACTGTATTTTTCAATCGTAATATGCTAAATAACCACGAAAACATGGATTTTTTCTCAATATTGCGAGTTTTAGAAATTTCTATTTTCAGAGTTTCTTTGATATTGGTGTTTGGACTGTATTTTTCAATCGCAATACGCTAAATAACCACGAAAACATGGATTTATTCTCAATATTGCGAGTTTTAGAATTTTCTATTTTCAGAGTTTCTTTGATATTGGTATTTGGACAATATTTTTCATTCGCAATATGCTAAATAACCACGAAAACGTGGATTTATTCTCAATATTGCGAGTTTTAGAAATTTCTATTTTCAGAGTTTCTTTGATATTGGTGTTTGAACTGTATTTTTCAATCGCAATACGCTAAATAACCACGAAAACATGGATTTATGCTAGACTCAATATTGCGAGGTTTAGAAATTTCTATTTTCAGAGTTTCTTTGATATTGGTGTTTGAACTGTATTTTTCAATCGCAATATGCTAAATAACCACGAAAACATGGATTTATTCTGAATACTGCGAGTTTTAGAAATTTCTATTTTTTAGAGTTTGTTTGATATTGGTGTTTGGACTGTATTTTTCAATCGCAATACGCTAAATAACCAAGAAAACATGGATTAATTCTCAATATTGCAAGTTTTAGAAATTTCTATTTTTTAGAGTTTGTTTGATATTGGTGTGTAAACTGAATTTTTCAATCGCAATATGCTAAATAACCACGAAAACATGGATTTATTCTGAATACTGCGAGTTTTTGAAATTTCTATTTTTTAGAGTTTCTTTGATATTGGTGTTTGGACTGTATTTTTCAATCGCAATATGCTAAATAACCACGAAAACATGGATTTATTCTGAATACTGCGAGTTTTAGAAATTTCTATTTTTTAGAGTTTGTTTGATATTGGTGTTTGGACTGTATTTTTCAATCGCAATACGCTAAATAACCAAGAAAACATGGATTAATTCTCAATATTGCAAGTTTTAGAAATTTCTATTTTTTAGAGTTTGTTTGATATTGGTGTTTGGACTGTATTTTTCATTCGCAATATGCTAAATAACCACGAAAACATGGATTTATGCTAGACTCAATATTGCGAGTTTTAGAAATTTCTATTTTCAGAGTTTCTTTGATATTGGTGTTTGAACTGTATTTTTCAATCGCAATACGCTAAATAACCAAGAAAACATGGATTTATTCTCAATATTGCGAGTTTTAGAAATTTCTATTTTCAGAGTTTCTTTGATATTGGTGTTTGGACTGTATTTTTCAATCGCAATACGCTAAATAACCACGAAAACATGGATTTATTCTGAATACTGCGAGTTTTAGAAATTTCTATTTTTTAGAGTTTGTTTGATATTGGTGTTTGGACTGTATTTTTCAATCGCAATACGCTAAATAACCACGAAAACATGGATTTATGCTAGACTCAATATTGCGAGTTTTAGAAATTTCTATTTTCAGAGTTTCTTTGATATTGGTGTTTGAACTGTATTTTTCAATCGCAATATGCTAAATAACCACGAAAACATGGATTTATTCTGAATACTGCGAGTTTTAGAAATTTCTATTTTTTAGAGTTTGTTTGATATTGGTGTTTGGACTGTATTTTTCAATCGCAATATGCTAAATAACCACGAAAACATGGATTTATTCTCAATATTGCGAGTTTTAGAAATTTCTATTTTTTAGAGTTTGTTTGATATTGGTGTTTGGACTGTATTTTTCAATCGTAATATGCTAAATAACCACGAAAACATGGATTTTTTCTCAATATTGCGAGTTTTAGAAATTTCTATTTTCAGAGTTTCTTTGATATTGGTGTTTGGACTGTATTTTTCAATCGCAATACGCTAAATAACCACGAAAACATGGATTTATTCTGAATACTGCGAGTTTTAGAAATTTCTATTTTTTAGAGTTTGTTTGATATTGGTGTTTGGACTGTATTTTTCAATCGCAATACGCTAAATAACCACGAAAACATGGATTTATTCTGAATACTGCGAGTTTTAGAAATTTCTATTTTTTAGAGTTTGTTTGATATTGGTGTTTGGACTGTATTTTTCAATCGCAATACGCTAAATAACCACGAAAACATGGATTTATGCTAGACTCAATATTGCGAGTTTTAGAAATTTCTATTTTCAGAGTTTCTTTGATATTGGTGTTTGAACTGTATTTTTCAATCGCAATATGCTAAATAACCACGAAAACATGGATTTATTCTGAATACTGCGAGTTTTAGAAATTTCTATTTTTTAGAGTTTGTTTGATATTGGTGTTTGGACTGTATTTTTCAATCGTAATATGCTAAATAACCACGAAAACATGGATTTTTTCTCAATATTGCGAGTTTTAGAAATTTCTATTTTCAGAGTTTCTTTGATATTGGTGTTTGGACTGTATTTTTCAATCGCAATACGCTAAATAACCACGAAAACATGGATTTATTCTCAATATTGCGAGTTTTAGAATTTTCTATTTTCAGAGTTTCTTTGATATTGGTATTTGGACAATATTTTTCATTCGCAATATGCTAAATAACCACGAAAACGTGGATTTATTCTCAATATTGCGAGTTTTAGAAATTTCTATTTTCAGAGTTTCTTTGATATTGGTGTTTGAACTGTATTTTTCAATCGCAATATGCTAAATAACCACGAAAACATGGATTTATTCTGAATACTGCGAGTTTTAGAAATTTCTATTTTTTAGAGTTTGTTTGATATTGGTGTTTGGACTGTATTTTTCAATCGCAATACGCTAAATAACCAAGAAAACATGGATTAATTCTCAATATTGCAAGTTTTAGAAATTTCTATTTTTTAGAGTTTGTTTGATATTGGTGTGTAAACTGAATTTTTCAATCGCAATATGCTAAATAACCACGAAAACATGGATTTATTCTGAATACTGCGAGTTTTTGAAATTTCTATTTTTTAGAGTTTCTTTGATATTGGTGTTTGGACTGTATTTTTCAATCGCAATATGCTAAATAACCACGAAAACATGGATTTATTCTCAATATTGCGAGTTTTAGAAATTTCTATTTTTTAGAGTTTGTTTGATATAGGTGTTTGGACTGTATTTTTCAATCGCAATACGCTAAATAACCACGAAAACATGGATTTATGCTAGACTCAATATTGCGAGTTTTAGAAATTTCTATTTTCAGAGTTTCTTTGATATTGGTGTTTGAACTGTATTTTTCAATCGCAATATGCTAAATAACCACGAAAACATGGATTTATTCTCAATATTGCGAGTTTTAGAAATTTCTATTTTCAGAGTTTCTTTGATATTGGTATTTGGACAATATTTTTCATTCGCAATATGCTAAATAACCACGAAAACGTGGATTTATTCTCAATATTGCGAGTTTTAGAAATTTCTATTTTCAGAGTTTCTTTGATATTGGTGTTTGAACTGTATTTTTCAATCGCAATACGCTAAATAACCACGAAAACATGGATTTATTCTCAATATTGCGAGTTTTAGAATTTTCTATTTTCAGAGTTTCTTTGATATTGGTATTTGGACAATATTTTTCATTCGCAATATGCTAAATAACCACGAAAACGTGGATTTATTCTCAATATTGCGAGTTTTAGAAATTTCTATTTTCAGAGTTTCTTTGATATTGGTGTTTGAACTGTATTTTTCAATCGCAATACGCTAAATAACCACGAAAACATGGATTTATGCTAGACTCAATATTGCGAGGTTTAGAAATTTCTATTTTCAGAGTTTCTTTGATATTGGTGTTTGAACTGTATTTTTCAATCGCAATATGCTAAATAACCACGAAAACATGGATTTATTCTGAATACTGCGAGTTTTAGAAATTTCTATTTTTTAGAGTTTGTTTGATATTGGTGTTTGGACTGTATTTTTCAATCGCAATACGCTAAATAACCAAGAAAACATGGATTAATTCTCAATATTGCAAGTTTTAGAAATTTCTATTTTTTAGAGTTTGTTTGATATTGGTGTGTAAACTGAATTTTTCAATCGCAATATGCTAAATAACCACGAAAACATGGATTTATTCTGAATACTGCGAGTTTTTGAAATTTCTATTTTTTAGAGTTTCTTTGATATTGGTGTTTGGACTGTATTTTTCAATCGCAATATGCTAAATAACCACGAAAACATGGATTTATTCTCAATATTGCGAGTTTTAGAAATTTCTATTTTTTAGAGTTTGTTTGATATAGGTGTTTGGACTGTATTTTTCAATCGCAATACGCTAAATAACCACGAAAACATGGATTTATGCTAGACTCAATATTGCGAGTTTTAGAAATTTCTATTTTCAGAGTTTCTTTGATATTGGTGTTTGAACTGTATTTTTCAATCGCAATATGCTAAATAACCACGAAAACATGGATTTATTCTCAATATTGCGAGTTTTAGAAATTTCTATTTTTTAGAGTTTGTTTGATATTGGTGTTTGGACTGTATTTTTCAATCGCAATATGCTGAATAACCACGAAAACATGGATTTATTCTGAATACTGCGAGTTTTAGAAATTTCTATTTTTTAGAGTTTGTTTGACATTGGTGTTTGGACTGTATTTTTCAATCGCAATATGCAAAATAACCACGAAAACATGGATTTATTCTCAATATTGCGAGTTTTAGAAATTTCTATTTTTTAGAGTTTGTTTGATATAGGTGTTTGGACTGTATTTTTCAATCGCAATACGCTAAATAACCACGAAAACATGGATTTATGCTAGACTCAATATTGCGAGTTTTAGAAATTTCTATTTTCAGAGTTTCTTTGATATTGGTGTTTGAACTGTATTTTTCAATCGCAATATGCTAAATAACCACGAAAACATGGATTTATTCTCAATATTGCGAGTTTTAGAAATTTCTATTTTCAGAGTTTCTTTGATATTGGTGTTTGAACTGTATTTTTCAATCGCAATATGCTAAATAACCACGAAAACATGGATTTATTCTGAATACTGCGAGTTTTAGAAATTTCTATTTTTTAGAGTTTGTTTGATATTGGTGTTTGGACTGTATTTTTCAATCGCAATATGCTAAATAACCACGAAAACATGGATTTATTCTCAATTTTGCGAGTTTTAGAAATTTCTATTTTTTAGAGTTTCTTTGATATTGGTATTTGGACAGTATTTTTCATTCGCAATATGCTAAATAACCACGAAAACATGGATTTATGCTAGACTCAATATTGCGAGTTTTAGAAATTTCTATTTTCAGAGTTTCTTTGATATTGGTGTTTGAACTGTATTTTTCAATCGCAATACGCTAAATAACCAAGAAAACATGGATTTATTCTCAATATTGCGAGTTTTAGAAATTTCTATTTTCAGAGTTTCTTTGATATTGGTGTTTGGACTGTATTTTTCAATCGCAATACGCTAAATAACCACGAAAACATGGATTTATTCTGAATACTGCGAGTTTTAGAAATTTCTATTTTTTAGAGTTTGTTTGATATTGGTGTTTGGACTGTATTTTTCAATCGCAATACGCTAAATAACCACGAAAACATGGATTTATGCTAGACTCAATATTGCGAGTTTTAGAAATTTCTATTTTCAGAGTTTCTTTGATATTGGTGTTTGAACTGTATTTTTCAATCGCAATATGCTAAATAACCACGAAAACATGGATTTATTCTGAATACTGCGAGTTTTAGAAATTTCTATTTTTTAGAGTTTGTTTGATATTGGTGTTTGGACTGTATTTTTCAATCGCAATATGCTAAATAACCACGAAAACATGGATTTATTCTCAATATTGCGAGTTTTAGAAATTTCTATTTTTTAGAGTTTGTTTGATATTGGTGTTTGGACTGTATTTTTCAATTGTAATATGCTAAATAACCACGAAAACATGGATTTATTCTCAATATTGCGAGTTTTAGAAATTTCTATTTTTTAGAGTTTGTTTGATATTGGTGTTTGGACTGTATTTTTCAATCGTAATACGCTAAATAACCACGAAAACATGGATTTATGCTAGACTCAATATTGCGAGTTTTAGAAATTTCTATTTTCAGAGTTTCTTTGATATTGGTGTTTGAACTGTATTTTTCAATCGCAATATGCTAAATAACCACGAAAACATGGATTCATTCTGAATACTGCGAGTTTTAGAAATTTCTATTTTTTAGAGTTTGTTTGATATTGGTGTTTGGACTGTATTTTTCAATCGCAATATGCTAAATAACCACGAAAACATGGATTTATTCTCAATATTGCGAGTTTTAGAAATTTCTATTTTTTAGAGTTTGTTTGATATTGGTGTTTGGACTGTATTTTTCAATCGCAATACGCTAAATAACCACGAAAACATGGATTTATGCTAGACTCAATATTGCGAGTTTTAGAAATTTCTATTTTCAGAGTTTCTTTGATATTGGTGTTTGAAATGCTACTGAAGTTAGCCGAAAAATGCCAGCCGAAATTTTTTAAAAATCGCTGAAATTGTTTAATTAAACCGAAATATCATTAACATGTGCCGAAAAATGGTTTTTTTATGTTTTAACATATTAAATTCAGGAGAAAAATTTACAATTCAATTCGACGAAAAAATTTAAAAAAAAAATCAGATATTATAACGCTTTATTTGAACAAAAGAGTTAGATAATAATTTTAAGATATGATTTTTCCGGCTCCTCCTCGGCTCTGATAGAAAATCAACTAAACATTTTCAATCTTTTCTAATCGAATTTTCACTTCTAACATAAATTTTTTATCAATTTCCAAAATATTTTTCCAGCTGTTCACAAGTGTTTGGCCCCGAAACCATAAGTGGGGTATTTTGAGGTCACCCTTGGAGCATGTCATGTGGCCATTGGTTTATGGCTATCAGTTAGCAGTTACTGGAAAAAGTGAATTTTCTGTCATGGATTTTTGTTTTTTACTTTGAAAAATTAAAGAAATATTTTTCCTGCTGTTCACAAGTGTTTGGCCCCGAAACCATAAGTGGGGTATTTTGAGGTCACCCTTGGAGCATGTCATGTGGCCCTTGGTTTATGGCTATCAGTTAGCAGTTACTGGAAAAAGTGAGTTTTCTGTCATGGATTTTTGTTTTTTACTTTGAAAAATTAAAGAAATATTTTTCCTGCTGTTCACAAGTGTTTGGCCCCGAAACCATAAGTGGGGTATTTTGAGGTCACCCTTGGAGCATGTCATGTGGCCCTTGGTTTATGGCTATCAGTTAGCAGTTACTGGAAAAAGTGAGTTTTCTGTCATGGATTTTTTTTTTTACTTTGAAAAATTAAAGAAATATTTTTCCTGCTGTTCACAAGTGTTTGGCCCCGAAACCATAAGTGGGGTATTTTGAGGTCACCCTTGGAGCATGTCATGTGGCCCTTGGTTTATGGCTATCAGTTAGCAGTTACTGGAAAAAGTGAGTTTTCTGTCATGGATTTTTGTTTTTTACTTTGAAAAATTAAAGAAATATTTTTCCTGCTGTTCACAAGTGTTTGGCCCCGAAACCATAAGTGGGGTATTTTGAGGTCACCCTTGGAGCATGTCATGTGGCCCTTGGTTTATGGCTATCAGTTAGCAGTTACTGGAAAAAGTGAGTTTTCTGTCATGGATTTTTGTTTTTTACTTTGAAAAATTAAAGAAATATTTTTCCTGCTGTTCACAAGTGTTTGGCCCCGAAACCATAAGTGGGGTATTTTGAGGTCACCCTTGGAGCATGTCATGTGGCCCTTGGTTTATGGGTATCAGTTAGCAGTTACTGGAAAAAGTGAATTTTCTGTCATGGATTTTTGTTTTTTACTTTGAAAAATTAAAGAAATATTTTTCCTGCTGTTCACAAGTGTTTGGCCCCGAAACCATAAGTGGGGTATTTTGAGGTCACCCTTGGAGCATGTCATGTGGCCCTTGGTTTATGGCTATCAGTTAGCAGTTACTGGAAAAAGTGAGTTTTCTGTCATGGATTTTTGTTTTTTACTTTGAAAAATTAAAGAAATATTTTTCCTGCTGTTCACAAGTGTTTGGCCCCGAAACCATAAGTGGGGTATTTTGAGGTCACCCTTGGAGCATGTCATGTGGCCCTTGGTTTATGGCTATCAGTTAGCAGTTACTGGAAAAAGTGAATTTTCTGTCATGGATTTTTGTTTTTTACTTTGAAAAATTAAAGAAATATTTTTCCTGCTGTTCACAAGGGTTTGGCCCCGAAACCATAAGTGGGGTATTTTGAGGTCACCCTTGGAGCATGTCATGTGGCCATTGGTTTATGGCTATCAGTTAGCAGTTACTGGAAAAAGTGAGTTTTCTGTCATGGATTTTTGTTTTTTACTTTGAAAAATTAAAGAAATATGTCATGTGGCCCTTGGTTTATGGCTATCAGTTAGCAGTTACTGGAAAAAGTGAATTTTCTGTCATGGAGTTTTTTAAAAATTCATAACTATTTTCGAAGAATGTATTTAGATTTTCGGAAAAATATTTGTTCAATTTCATGCTAGATTTTTAATAAGTTTAGGAAAATGAGGGACACTTAAATCCCCTCTTTGGGATGTACGATTTCTATTCATTCTTAAAAAGTCTGTGATTGAATATATAGAAGCCATGTAAAAGTTTAAAAAATGACTGATTTTTCAAGAATACTTAAAAAAATATACATTAGATCGACGTAAAGTTTGGTCGAAATTACTGTATTATAAAATAATAAATAAGTCTTGAATTTCATTAGGGTCCGATGAAAAATATGCTAGTCGCTATAGAAAAGTTAAAAAAAAAACTGGTTGTCCGTAGGTAACTCCGAAAATATACATTGGCACGATGTCATATTGGGTCGGGAGTATTTTTCTATAGATTAAAAAATACATTTTGAATTTTGTTGTAATCCATTAATAGATTTCAGTAAAACAACTAAAACTTAACTCTATTCAACATATCAGAATAAATATTTATACTAACTTTCAGATTCTGGAAGATTTGTCAAAAGCCTGGCATGCTTCCAAAACTAATAAAATTTGACCAAAAAAAGTATTATACAAAATTTCATGCAAATTCAACCGTTCCGGAGGTTTTAGAGTTTTAATATAAAAATTTTTTAAAAAAATGGTATGTGACTGGATTTGGTGGCCCGGGGAAGAGGGTTCGGTGGGACTCTTGGAGCCACCCACAACACATACATTAGAAAGACACACATTTGATCAAAAATCGATAGAAATCATTTTGTTATAATTAAAATACCGCCGACACATGCTTCCATAGAAAAGTAAATTTTGAAAATAACAATTCTCCATGATTATATTATGTAGTGCATGGAATGGTAATCCTAATAGAATTGAACTTGCTCATCACTTTTAGAATTACCCAGAGCCAACGACGGGGACGTAGTGATGATATGACTCCATTTTTTGTTTTTTTGTTTTTTTTTTGTTTTTTTTTTGTTTTTTTTTTGTTTTTTTTATTTTTTTTTTATTTTTTATTTATTTAGGTTTTATTTGGTTTTATTTAACTTCAAATATAGAATTATTTTATATTATTTCTTTTTTTTTTAAATTTCACTTTAAAATAAAAATATGCGTTAGGTATATTATTTCATTATGATTAAATGTATTAAACTCAATTTTTTAATTTATAATATTTTTCACAGATAGGACAATAAAACTTCTTTTTTTTATCAATATTCTTTATATTTAAGCCGGAGGTACACGATACGGAAAACGTCGTATTTATAAGCGATACGCCGTATTTCATATCGTGTGACTCGACGATAAGCAATATGGTGTATCGCTTATAAATATCCCAAAAATTTCGGAATATTTTCGGCACATCCAAGCAATTTGCGGGGTACAAATTTCCCGAGTCACACCATACAAAACTTTATGAACACAGTTTTGAGATTACTGCTCTTACGGGCGGCACGGCGTCGCGGTAATCTGTGAATTGCAAAATACAGGTTCCAAACTCATTTTTGCTTATCGTGTGACTCGATGTGTCAAAAGTGACATCCACAAAGATATTTCCTTATAAATATGACGCTTTCCGTATCGTGTACCTCCGGCTTTATTCCTATTTCGGTACAGTGCATGTAGCGGTGGCAGCGTGAGCAACGTACCATGTTTCCTCCGGTCTTTGATAATTCATCTCCACATATAAGGCACCTCTTTTTCATATTGGCACTTTTCATTAATATTTCATATTGCATATCTTTCCTTTTAATAGGAATATCGTCTGCTAATACTTTTCCAAACTTATAATTTCTCATAAAATTTTCAATATGAATGATAGTGTAATAGCCACAGTCATTGGAGTTAGATTGCTTATTTAATATTGGAAAATAATTTTTTTTTAATACAGTGGGAATTTTTTTAATATTTTTATCCCATTCATTATAATATTTTAAAAATAGTTCAACATTTTTATAGAGGACATCGTATTTTGCAATGGCAGACTCTTTCTCGTCGTCATCATCAATCACTCCCGAATCAATAATAGTAAATTCACTCTTCTTTAAATTTAAAATGCAGGCGTAAAAATGACGAGAATGAAATATAGGCAAAATAATTATTTCTTTTGTCCATTTGAAATTCTCACTACATTGTTTAATTTCATTTTTTGTTGTATTTCGTAGTTGAAGAAAACTTCCGAGGTAGAACCCTTCTATTTGTACATTAATGTGCTCAACTTTAAAGCTCAAATACAAGTCAAGCATTGTATTTTCAAGCCAATTATTATCCGCCATAGAGTTGTACGCGGAGAATGTAATTTTTTTTCCATTCACAAAAGCAACAACATAATCAACGTACTCCTTCCCAATTCTGTACATAGTATTGTAATAATTACTACATTTGAATAAATAATTTTTGAATTTGTAATTTTCTATGTCGTCATCGTCACCACTCGAAGTGTCATCTGTTTCATAACCGGTAAGCTGTTCTTTTTGTGCGTTTGCCGATAGAAAATGCTCTAAACTACGGGTAGCTTTTGACTTTCTAGGTCGTCTCCATTGTTCTTTTGGATCAACAGCTACTACGCGTTCGGCTTGAGCTTTTTTATTGACTTTTGGAACTCGTGGAAAGTCATTAATAACCTCATAAGCTTTGTCATTTATGACACTTGCAGAATAATTCAAATAACGTCCGGCTTTCAAAGGAGTTTTTCCCAATTTGATTCGATTATCATCACATTGTTTTTTAATCTCGCCGAAAAAACTCTCTATGCTAGCGTTCGTGAAATGTAGAGGTTTTGAAGTATTCAAGGCATCATTTGTATTTAAAATTTTTTCAGACAAAATTTCTGTCCATAGCGGTAAAAATGGAATAAATATTTTTAAAATTTGATTAATAAAAGTAGGTTTATAAAAGTTATTAGTTGCATCACGACTATTGGTTGATTTGTAATTAGAAATTGAATTGAATTCTTGGAAAAACTTGCTTTGCTTATACTGTGGGTCTTTATCTGAAAATGTATCTGCTATTGAAATCTCGATTGAATTTGATAAGCCATCTAACTCTTCATCGGCCTCTTCACTGGAGTCTTCTAATGAGCCTGATTTTGAGTGACACTCGGTCAATATGAATAAATGCGACACATTTTCATTTTTTTCGTTAACTAATGAAAACAGTAGTAGCCAAATATTTTTTATGGTTTCGTAGTTTTTTTCATTCATTATAAATCGAAAATAATGCATCAGCTTATATTTAATGAATCGTAAGTTGTTTTTTTCATAATGTTTTTTAATTGTTCTAGATATATTATTAAGAAGGTGAGAATAGCACAATCTTATTTGAGTGATGGCGTCAATATCTTCAAGTTTCTTTCCTAATACCCACTCGTATGTTAAATTCAAATATTGCATGAGACTCATTCGATTCCACGCCACAGATACCGCGTTTAATAAAGGTCGAGAAAAATCAGTAACAACAAATTTGAAGAGAGGCCAATTGAGTGATGAAAATTTTTCAAATTCATTTCGAAAAAATTGTAAAAAAATTTGTATTTGAAAGGATGTGTTTTTCACAGAAAACATTTCCATAAATGGAAAATTTACACCACTTCTGCCATCTTTATTTGGAATATTCACCACTCCAACGGTGTTCAATACATCACCAACAGCTGATTGCGGTGTTTTCACTAAGCCACCAGTTGAATCTAAGTGCGCACGCAAAGTATTATCAGAGCGCTTCAATCTGTCTAATACAGTAATCTGTCTTTGGGAAATTGAATAAATAGTAAAGGGAGAATCTCGTAATTCATGAAATACCAAGTTATTTGCATCTTGATTACGTATTTTTATTTTAAGATCAGTGAAGTCATCATTATGATCATCTTGAGCAGATAATGCATCCTTGCGAACTTGATCAAGTACAGTCGTTCCCTTATAATTACCTAGATTACCCTTTGATTTGAGGTCAAGATTCGTTTCGTACATAAGTTTTTTTCTATGTGTGGAAACATAGTTTGCAATCAAATTATTTTTGGTGCCTTCTCTTCTTTTACCCTGCAATCTTGTGCCAATTTCTGTGGTATGCTTAAGTTCACCTGAATATTTTATAGTAAATACTTTATTACTTCCTGCATCCGTTTCATTCTTTTTATGTTGCAAAATGTAATATCGATTGCATTCGGGTTGTTTACATTTTCTAGTGTAAATGTAAATTTTTTTTTCATTTATTTTTGTATCCCGTACAGTAATAACACATGAGAATATCTTATTGAACTTATCTCTAACGTGATCCATATAATCGTATGATTTGAACTTAGCAGTTTGTTCATCAAACATTAACTCCCAGATAGAGCGATTAAAAATAAGATTTTCTTCATTAATTATCCATTTTGAAATATCGGTTAGTTTTTCGTTTACAGATTTCATTTTAATTTTTCGGGACTGAAATACTTCGGAATTTTCGCCAGAGTCAGTGCTTAGTAATGTGGGTTTTTTGGAATCTTGGTGTGCGTTATTCAAACTTATTACATTTAAAGGTACATCAATTGTTTTGGTTGTACACGGAAGCGAGGGGTTATAAAAAGGTTGAAAATGATTTGTCTTCACAGCATCTAAATTGTCAATTTCAGCGTCTATGTTAGTGTTATTATTTACATTAACCTTATTTTCTGAGCTTTCGGAGTTATTATCGAGATCAAATAAATCGTTGAATTCAGTGCTGTGTGATGCGGATTCTTTATCATTAATAAATTCATTTAATATTTTATCACATTCCTTATTTTCATTATTTGATTCCAAGTCCAACACATTTACAGATACATTTACCGAATTTGCTGAAGAAACTATTGGTTCCGAGATCGGTTCCGAGATTGGTTCACTAACAGATGCAAGGTCATCAAGAAAAAGTGAATTTGCAATGGGGTTGTCTTTATGATCAAGTAAATTGTTTGACTCCTCATCTTTATTACTATTTGTAGATAAAACATTGTTATTATTCAGTAACATATTATCTTGAAAATAGTTCTTTTCTAAAATTTTTGTTTTCAATATAGTTATTTTTGAACCCTCTAATATTTTTTTGGGCTTTTGTTTAAATCTTTCCATTAAATAAGTAAAATGACTTTTTTCATCTTCAGCTTGAAAAATTAATTTTTTTTCCTGAATTTCTTGTCGAATAGTTAAAATTTTTTCTTTCCATTCGTCAATATTGTTTTCCCACGCATTTTCTGATTCTCTTCTGTATTGTTTGATTTGTGTCTTAGTAAATTTTTTGCATTTCGTTATTTCATAAATTTTTTCGAACGCCGAATGTAAAAGTGAATTTCGTTCAGTACTTTTAAAATTCAACAAATTAATATGATCGCTTTTGCAAACCATAATTATAGCTGCACCAATTTTGTGAAGAGGAACATATAAATGGTATCGACTTTTATTCTGAGGGCCCATTTTGCAAATGTTGTATTCTCAATAAAAAA
This sequence comes from Leptogaster cylindrica, assembly GCA_963082835.1. Lineage (NCBI taxonomy): Eukaryota > Metazoa > Arthropoda > Insecta > Diptera > Asilidae > Leptogaster > Leptogaster cylindrica. The sequence continues at coordinate 13,455,986 of OY720107.1, read as the reverse complement.
TTTGTGTAAACTGAAGTATATTATAGTAACTCTTTTCAACTATTAAATCTATATAATTTGATTTAAAACAATATATATATCTTTATTTACTAATCTATAATAATGATTATATTCAAAGAAGAAAAGTCAATTAATCGACTGTCAATACAAATTTCAGAAAACGAAATGAGATTGTATATACATTTCGTTTCTTTAGTTATTTACCGTTGCCAACAAAAAGGTATAAGAGAAACAAGTTTTTGTTAGTACGCCTCCCTTTTCTCTATCTCTCAATTTATTTTAATGTAAAACGCGGCTGCTGGACAAATATCATGTAAAATGTATACGAAACGAATCATACAATGTACTTAACTTGTTTATTCATAACTTATTTTATTTTGAAAGCAAATCGATTGTTCACTTCGACGAAAGTAGCAGATATTTAATAAACTAAGTAATTAATTTTCACATAAAATATATTTGTACCAATATTTTTCGTTTTCAAAATTATTTAGATACAGTTGTGTATCTTTTAGCAAATACATATATTAACGTGTGAGAAAAAATTTTTCTTGGTTGAAGTCAATATCATGTAAAAGTAATCGAAATTAAATTACTCAAATATGATTCTCAATTGAAAAGCGAAACAATTAATCAAAATGGCAAATACAATCAATGTACAACGTTTAAAATTTTATTCGCTCTTTTGAGATTTCATTATGATTTCAAAGAAATGAAAAATTGTCGTTCAGAAAACTTCATTTGAATGAATTTTGAAATGAATGAAAGTTTTTCTGTCCAAAAACAAAAAATAATATCACCTTCATTTCAGAAATTTAGTACGTCTACTATTGTTACTATCCCAAATTGATTTGCTATGAGTTTGGAAGTTTTCGAGCTTCGTTGTAGAACTTAAGATTTTAGTGTTCTGAAGGGTGAATGTTCGATTCAGCTGCAATTTAGTACCTACGTATAAATACTATTTTCAGCAAATTTTTAGTACCTATCTCAAATTGAATTCATATGATTGCACAAGCTATTGTGCTTTGGTTCTAGATCTTGAGATTTTAGGACTCCGGTGGGTATTTTCCAATTATATATTAAACCTTGAGAGGAACTAAATGACCGACTGGCTAAAACTTAATACGTATACTATTTTTACTGTCCAAAATCAAGTTTCTATGATTTTGAAAGTTTTCGAGCTTCAGTTCTGGAATTTGTGGCTTCGGGGTTCCGATGGATATTTTCCAGATATTTAAGTAACTGCTTGGCCGATTGACATGAAATTTGGTAAAATTCATGGTTTTTCATATAGCAAAATCATTTATCCATAGTTCATCCACACTTTTTCCTGTATATGATAGAATTCATTCGATTCATTCATTTCGAAATTAATTCAATAATATTTTCAACATAAAAATAAACAAGTGAAGAGTTCTATCGTAAACGAATAGGAAAAGGCGAATTTTCTCTATAACCAATGAACCATAAAATAGATCAAAAATTATTAGTTATCTTCATAATCAGAACATTTCTTTACCCCAAGCCCCCTAATCTGTGGGGCTCATCGGGGCCCTTCCGGTCCTCCAAAAATGTCCGGATAGTTATTTTCCTAATCAGGAACAATTTCAGGACAATTTTCGAAATGAAAAAAAAAAAAAATGGTACCAAATCCCTAGTTTGACCCTTAGGGGCCCTTGAAAGACCCTCCAGTCGTCAAAAAATTTCCAAAGAGCAATTTTCATAATCATAACCATTTATAAAATATAAAAATAAAAAAATTTTTTTTGGGCCCTAGCCCACTAGTCCGACCCTGTGGGACCCTGTCATGTTTGGTGTTCACCCTGCCATGTTTGGTGACCATCCTGTGATGTTTGGTGGTCACCCCGTCATGTTTGTGGCCACCCTGTCATATTTGATGACCACCCTGTAATGTTCATTGGTCAGCCTGTCATGATTGGTGGTCACCCCGTCATGTTTTGTGTTCACCCCGATATGTTTGGTTGTTTGGTGGTCGCCCCTTCATGTTTGGTGGTCATCCTGTCATGTTTGGTGGTCGCCCTATCATGTTTGGTGGTCACCCCGTCATGTTTTGTGGTCACCGCGTCATGTTTCGTGGTCACCCTGTCATGTTTGGTAGTCACCCTGTAATATTTGGTGACCACCCTGTCATGTTTGGTGGTCACCCCGTCATGTCTGTTGGTCGCCCTGTCTTGTTTGTGGCCACCCTGTCATATTTGGTGACCACCCTGTAATGTTCATTGGTCAGCCTGTCATGATTGGTGGTAACCCCGTCATGTTTTGTGTTCACCCCGATATGTTTGGTTGTTTGGTGGTCACCCCGTCATGTTTGATGGTCATCCTGTCATGTTTGGTGGTCGCCCTGTCATGTTTGATGGTCATCATGTCATGTTTGGTGATCACCCTGTAATGATCATTGGTCACCCTGTCATGTTTGGTGGTCGCCCTGCCATGTTTGGGGTTACCCGGTAATGTTTGGTGGTCACCCTATCAGGTTCATTGGTCACCCCGTCAGGTTTTGTGTTCACCCCGTTATGTTTGGTTGTTTGGTGGTCACCCTGTCATGTTTGGTGACCACCCTGTAATGTTCATTGGTCACCCTGTCATGTTTGGGGATATCCGGTAATGTTTGGTGGTCACCCCGTCATGTTTTGTGGTCACCGCGTCATGCTTGGTGGTCACCCTGTCATGTTTGGAAGTCACCCTGTAATGTTTGGTGGTCACCCTGTCATGTTTGGTGGCCACCCTGTCATGTTTGTTGGCACTACAACTAAAATTTAGTTAGGATGATATTTCAGCGATTTTTAAAAATTTCGGCAAAAATTTTTCGGCTAACTTCAGGTAGGTCATTTATACCTGGCCAATACACGAGACTTTTAGCTTTTTCTTTTGTTTTTACTATCCCAAGGTGAGCCTCGTGTAATTTGCTTAGGGTTTCCCCTCTAAGCGATTGCGGAATTATGATTCGGTCATTTACGAATATGATTCCCTCTTCAGCAATCAATTCGTGCCTAAATCTCCAAAAGAACTTTATTTCTTCGTCTAATTGTGACTTGTTCTCTGGCCAACCATTTTCTATAACATCTAATAATTTAAGTAAAATAGGATCCTTCTTGGTTTCATTCCTAAATATTTCTTTTTTCTGATCGCTAACGTTTATACTATGTATTACTTCATTTATATCTTTAATTTCGGGTTCATGTTTTGCGGTTTTATAATTTCTAGAAAGAAGATCTGCAATTACCAATTCTTTTCCAGGCATATGTTTCAGAGTTATGTTGTATTTTAGTCGTCTCAGTTTCATCCGTTGCAATCTCGGCGAAAAGACTTGTCCCACTTCTTTGTCGAAGATGCCTAACAACGGTTTGTGATCGGTTATTACTGTTATTGGTCGTCCGTAAATTAATTTGTGGTACTTTGTACATGCGAATACGATGGCTAGCATTTCCTTATCAATTTGTCCGTATTTAGTTTCCGTGTCTGACATGCTTCGAGATGCAAAACTGATAGGCCTGTTCTCCTGTAGGAGACAGCATCCAATGCCACTTTTGGAGGCATCACATTGAATTATAATGTCCTTAGTTTTTTCAAATGGCTTCAAGGTAGGCGCCCTCATAATTTCCTCCTTAATTTTTTTTAGACATTCGTCTTGCCGCTGTGTCCATTTATAGTGTACGCTTGTCTTTTGCAATTCTCGCAGGGGCTGCGAAGCATCTGACAATGCCGGAATGTATGGACGCAAGTAGTTAATCATACCTAAAATTTGTTGCAGTTCTTTTTTATTATTTGGCACTTTAAGTTCTTGTATGGCTCTTGTTCTTTCAGGGTCGATCTGGATTCCTTCTGAAGAAATAATTTGTCCTAAATATTGGACCTTCGTTTGTCTGAACTGTAATTTTTCTTTGTTAAACTTTACATTTCGTTGCAACGCCCTTTGCATAACTTTCTCTAACTTCTTATCATGTTCCTCTATTGTTTTTCCACCCACTAATATATCATCTATGTACACTACTATTCCGTCAATGTCAGCAAAATTTTTCTCGTTTAGCTTTTGAAACGCCTGTGGCGCTGATTTAATTCCAAAAGGTAACCTTTTGAACCTATAACATCCAAAAGGACTCGAAAACGTACATAGCTTACTGGACTCCGTATCCAGCTTGACCTGCCAATATCCTTCTTTAAGATCCAGTACCGTAAAATATTTCATTCCTGATAATTTCGCGGAGATTTCATCAAATGAAGGATCGTTGATTATTGCTTGGTTTAGGTGTTTGGGATCTAAGCATAGGCGTAACTTTTTATTTCTCTTTTCCACGATCACTAAGTTAGATGTCCATTCCGACGGTTCATTTGTCGCTTCGATAATATTCCGTTTGCATAATTCTGTTAATTCTGCTTTAAGGGGCTCTATCAATGCAATCGGTATTCTACGCGCTGGTTTTGAGACTGGACTAGCGTTTGATTTAAGCCCAATGTGGTACGTGTCTGGAAATTCCCCTAAACCTTCAAATACTTTACTGTATGCTGCCATAAATTCTTCGACTGACCTAAACGTTTTTGATTTCTCTACTGTATTAATTCGCTTAATTAAGCCTAATTCTTCACAACTGCGAAGTCCTAATAAAGGCACATCCCCCTGCTCCGTAACCACAAAGTCTTGCGTGAACTTCTTACCTTTTATTGTGCAATCTACTGTTGTTATCCCTTTTACCTTAATTTCTGAACCATTGTAACCTTCTAATTTGATTATTTTATTTTTTATTTTTGCCCCCTTGATTTTTTTGAAAAATTTCTGTGGAAGTACGTTTACATCTGCGCCCGTATCCATTTTAAATACAATATTTACATTATTAATTGATATGGTCTCCGTCCAAGAAGATACCCCGTGTGCAATGCTGTTAGTAATAGAATCAATAAATAGATTTTCAAGACTCACTCTTTCCGTTACCCGGTTTACATCTTTCCTCATACACGCATTCGAAAAGTGATTTGGTTTTCCACATCTTCTACACTTTTTCCCAAAAGCTGGACATTTACCTCTATCATGATTTTTTGTACAATATTTACAATTTTTTACTGCTGTTTCATTAACCCTAAAATTAATTCTATTATTAGCTTTTTAAAATGAATTTTTATTTTTCTGCCCAGAACTAAAATTGGTTCTGTCGCACTTATCTCTTGACTCCGAGAACGGTTTCTTCACATTCCAATACTTTGTAACTGCATCCGCTTGCCATGCGTTCTGCCTCTTACTTTGCGATTGCAGGTTCTCCGTTTGCTTCCGTGTTGCCTCTGCAGCTCTGGACATCTCGATGGCCTTGTCGGCTATCAGTCCCTCAGTTTCGAGTAATTCCTTCTGTAGCGATTTATCCAGAGTTCCAATAACCAGCCTGTCCCTCAGCATTCGATCCTGTTGGCCTTCATATTTACAGTTTTTGATCAGTTTCTTCAAATCCATCAACCAATTGTCGAACGGTTCTAGTACCGCTTGGCTTCTATTATTGAAAATGAAGCTGGCGTAAACCTCATTGCATTTCGGTTTGCAAAATTCTTCGAATGATGAGACCACATCCTTGTAACTTTTTTTTTGTGCTTCGCTTAGATTGAAGCTGTTGAACAATTCCACCGCTTCTGGACCAACGGCATTTAAGAACACTGCCGCTTGCACTTCTTCCGATTTTTTACTCAATTCCGCGGCAATATAAAAGTAATTAAAATTTTGTTGAAACACTCTCCAGTTTTCTGCTAGGCTCCCTTCCAGCTCTAAAGGTTTCACTTTTTGTAAGTAGTCCATTTTGCACACCGTCACAATTCTTGTCTTTGGGGGTCTTCCTCGTGGTCTTTTCCCTAGCTGCACTGCACCTTTTCTTTTTGCCACTCCCATTCATTTATTAGCACTTTCAGTTTATCCTCGTCGCCATGTATTGGATTTTAAATCAGTGATGGGCAGGCCTATGCCCGCGGGCACTCCAGCTTTTAGAGCTTTGAATATGTACACGAGCAGCTCGCAAGTCGAGAGCGCATCATTCGGCCGCCGGCCGTCATGCGAGCAGGACTATGCTTCTTTTCGCTTTGCTTTCGGTACACTGTAAATTTGAAGTCATTTTGCCATGTGGCTTCACTTTTACATGACAGGTGACGTCACCAAAATTAACAGTGTAAAAAAGGCCGGAGAGAGCTTTGAAGAGCTTTTACACAATCACATTTTGAGACTGTGGTTGCATGCCCATCCCTGTTTTAAATGAAACTTCAGGCACTTTCTTAACTAAGGCTTTAATGCTACTTTACATGAATGAGTGAGTCCACTGCTGAGTACCGACTGCCACGAGTTCTGATAAGGCCACTCGCCAGTACCCAGTTGCTGTACCATTTACTGTTACCTTCAATATAATGATATAATCCTATACTTAATATACTACACGAACTTTAATAAAACATTTATTATTTCCACCGACGCATCAAATGAAGCATGCGGAGCGGTATTAGCTCAAGATATGGATGGAAAAGAGCTGCCAATCGCATACGCTAGTAAGACTTTCACCCCAGGAGAAAAAAATAAGTCCACTATCGAGAAGGAACTAACTGCCATACATTGGGCGATAACACACTATAAACCTTACGTTTACGGCAGAAAGTTCATTGTGCGTACGGATCACCGCCCATTAGCCTACTTATTCAGTATGAAGAATCCAACATCAAAGTTGACTCGGATGCGGTTGGACCGCGAGGAGTTCGATTTCGAGATCCAATATGTAAGAGGAAAAGAAAATGTTGGACCTGACGCACTATCAAGAATTCGGATTGATATCGAGGACTTGAAACAAATAAAGATACTACGTGTAGAAACAAGGGCAATGTTGAAAGAAAACACAAAGAAAAGTGAGTTGGAAGTGAGAGAGAAACCCACACAACAGCAGACTGATCACCTGCAAGTCGTGGAAGTTTTGTTACCAACCACGGTAGCACACCTACCCGAGATGCAATTCATGGTTACCGAAAACAAGGAAAATGTAAAAATGAGAATAGTAATGAAAAATAAAATAATTTATGAGCGGTATTTTGTAGTAAACCATCAAGTAGAGCCCGCAGTAGTGCAGGTACTCGAAGGAATGGAGAATTATATGCATACACAATTTCAGATCAAGAATCTGAAACTTTCGGCCGAAAGTCCAATATTTAATAAAATAAGTATGACCGCATTCAAGGTACTCGGTAACAAAGCATTAAAACGCATCAGTGTTAAAATATTCACACCACAAAGACATATAACGAGTGAGAAAGAAGTACAAGAAATATTACAGAATTTCCACTCAACGCCCGCAGGAGGACATCTTGGACAACAACGAAAGTACAAAAAGCTAAAGGAAATGTTCACCTGGAGAAAAATGAAAAACAGCATAGCACAGTACGTGAAAATGTGTAACGAATGCTCCAAAAATAAACATCAAAAATATAATAAGGAAGCCATGAAAATAACAAACACGCCGGTAAAAGCATTTGATATCGTATCAATAGATACGGTCGGACCATTCACCAAAACGGAAAAGGGCAACAGATACGCGATTACGATACAGTGTGATCTCAGCAAGTACATCATCATTATCCCGACAAAGGACAAAGAAGCAAATACAGTCGCTGCCGCGTTGGTAAACGGATTTATCCTTAACTACGGACCGATGAGTAAATTGAAGTCAGACATGGGCACGGAATACAAGAACCAAGTATTTACCGAAATGTGCAAAATGTTAAGGATCGATCAATTGTTTGCAACAGCAGCGCACCCAGAGACGATTGGGGCTTTAGAGCGAAATCATAAATGCTTAAATGTGTACTTAAGGTGTTTTGTGAATGACAACCGAGATAACTGGGACACCTGGATTCCTTATTATACCTTTTGTTACAATACTAGCCCAAGCACGGCACATGGCTATACTCCATCCGAATTAGTATTTGCAAAGAAGGTTAGCCTCCCATCAGAACTATATGTGGACCAGCCTGACCCAATGTACAATTATGAGTTATATAGCAAGGAATTGAGATTTAGACTGCAAAACGCAATAAATAAAGCAAAACAATACCTGGAAAAGACCAAGGAACAAAGAAAATTAGCAGTAGATCAAAAATGCAACCCAGTAGAGTTAAAAGTAGGAGATAGGATACTTTTAGAAAACCAGAATAGGAGAAAATTAGATCCACTATATATAGGACCATATACTGTTAAGGAAATAGATGAAGTTAATTGTGTAATTAGGGATAGTAATAATAAATGTAGTAAGGTACATAAAAATAGAATAAGGAAAATAAATTAGAATAGGAAAAGCAATAATTATGTCAAAAGACAGTTAAAAAAATTTTTGATAGCGAAAATAAGCAGTTAAAAAAAAAAAAAATAATAATAATAATAATAATATATATTTTCGACGTGGAATAAACAACATAAATGTAAACACAGCTAATTGGGAAAACTGAATTGACAATCCAAAATTTATTCATTACATTTCACAAATTTTTGCTTCCAAAGGGAGAAGGTGTAACAGAACACTCAGCACGGGTTAGCTACAGGCAAAAGAAAATAAAAACGTAACAAGTTGCAAGTTGCAATATTTGAATGGGTAACTAAAATAACTGCAAGTCACGGCATCACAATGATTAAAAAACACTGCAAATTTTACACAACGGTTTATTATTTCCAAAAAATGTGACATTTTTCAAGTCACGGCTAGATGGCAGTAGTGATCATGTGAAATGATTTCACGTTTTTTGATCCACCAACAAATGGAATAATTTATGGAGATTAAAAATTTCAAAATTCTATTACTCAAAAACCAATTGATATAAATCCATACAATAAAATGTGTTCTATTGAGTAATATTAGAGCATTGTATATTCCGAGTTTTATGAAAAAATCTTGAACGGTTTCGGAAATATGATTTTTTCAATATTTGGTTCCTCAATTTCCCCCCCTCAAAATACGTCGATCGGACCTACGAGCTGTTAGGACCGTTGTCAGATGTCACTTGATTTTTGAACCAAATTTAATTAATTTATCTCCAGTAGTTTCCGAGAAAAAGCCTGGACGGCGGACGGGTGACGGGGGACGGCGGACGGCGGACGGGGGACGGCGGACGGACGGATTTTTTTTTATTCGTTTTTTGAAATCTACATATCTCAAAACGTAAACTGACAAAATTTCAGGGGGGGTTATAATTTTTTTTTTCGTGTTCGATTACATAGGTTTATTATTGAAAATAATAAACCAAAAATGAAAACATTGTGACACCTCAATAAAATTACATGCGGTGCCCAGTTGACGATGACACCACTTGGAGCAATGCCCGAGGTAATGCAAAAAAACAAATTATGCTAGGGCAAGCATTTTGCGCCCAAAGCAATTAAATGACGAATCAAGTGCAACATAAGTGTAACAAGGGTAAGCAAATAACGACACACACGTGCCGTAAGTTAGAAAATATTTTCGTCTTCTTTTGTGTGGCAAGTAGCAAGATGTAGTTATTCAGGAAACAATGACCTCGATTTCGGGCTCACGCATCTTCTTTGCGACAGGAGAATGCTGCGTGAAAGAAAGAATGCCGATCTGTTATCGGGGGAATATTTCCTTGCTTATCCACTTAAAGTCTGCATGCAGAATTGCGTAGAATTTAGGGCTGGATACGTTTCCCCTCTCCCTAACAACGAATGCAGGAATGATCTTGTGGAGTGGCATTCAGTGTTCGAAAGTGATGAGTAGCGGACTGGTCAAAAATATTATACTTGTGCCGTTCATGATAGAAAGTTAAAACAAAGTGAGTACGCTCACTGAATTTTCGGTGTTATTTGTGTAGTGCTTGTAAGTAGAAATAGCATGAATTCGTAGTGTAGTATAGTGGAAAAGAAGTGCACCGGGGGTGTGGTCTCCTCCCTGGTGTACCTGTTAATGAATGCATTAGGGGTGCGGTTTCCTCCCTAATGTTCCATACAGGAGCCAAGTCGCGTGGTGAGGTCGCGTGCAGTGGCGGAGTTCCCCAATACCTGGCGAAGTTATCCGGTTGCGGGCGGGAAAATTTGCCAGATCCACCTCACCACCGCATAAATCTTGGTATTCATTCTTAAATGAATTGCAGTAATGTGTAAAAGTAGAGTGCAAATAGTAGTTTTGTACACCGGTAATTCAATGGTGTTTTTATGTTCCTTTATAGAACCTTGTGGGGACGGGAGTGATTACCTCACCGCGACAGTGATCAGCAGCGCCCTTGTTGCCCTTGTTAATATGGGAAATGAAAATATCAATAACTAAATATATATTTGTGTGTGTTGTGATTTTAGTTCTTTCATTTCTTCCCTTTGCTTACATACTACTTTTTTTTTGTTTACACATATATTTTATATATCAGAAGTGGGATACGGTTCTGCCGCGGTGAGGTGTCTACACAAGGTTATTTTGTTTTGCTGAACGAAGAAAGTGAAGAAAAAGAAACATGTGTGTTTCCTTGAAAAAAAAAAAAAAATAATAATAAATAAAATAAAAGAGAAAAAAAAGAAACGAAAATTGTTTTATTCTGCTGTTGGCTTTGTAATGATCTTGCTGTGTGAATGTTTGGTAGTGTTTGAATTGACTTGATTGTAAATACATATTGATTATTTTCGTATTTTTTTTCCTGATTCTCGTCCCTTCGGTGTCTGATACATTGTCGGACATTAATTAGCGGTAAAACGGTTTACTAGGAAAGGAGAATTGAATAGTATTTTTAGTTATCAAAAATGGGAAAGAGGCAACGAAGTAAGCAGAGAAGAAGGGGAGATGAAGTAAAAAGAAACCATCGAAGAAGGGGAGAGTCTAGTAGTAGTTCTAGTTCAGATCGCGAAAATGAAAAACATGACTCTAAATTAGCAAGGCGAGTTAAACGATCGCGACATAAGGAAGATAGGGAATCGACACGAGGATCAACGGTGTCGGTAGATAGGTTCACTGAGGTTGTAACGACGTTACTAGAAAATGTTAGCACACGGCGTAGTGGTCCAAATTACAAGGGTGACGCCGTACCCATATTTAATCCAGAGGATAAGAATCAGTCAGCCGCGAAGTGGCTTCATAAAATTGACGAATTGAAAGATATTTTTGAATGGACTGAGGAGGCAACAATATATTTTGCGTTGGCCAAATTAACAGGTTTGGCAGAAATTTGGTATCGAGGTTTGTCTACCGTAAATTATACTTGGGAGCAGTGGAAAGTGAAGATTCAGGAAGCTTTCCCTGGTAAGCGAGATTTTTATGGAGTACTTATGGAAATGACACGACGTCATAAGAGGGGTGACGAGACTTACATAAAATATTTCCATGAGAAATTAGTTTTGTTGACTGCTTGTGAAATCAAAGGAGAGAATGCAGTTTCCTGCATTATTGGGGGAATGGACGATCGGATCATCAAAGCAAGTGCCCAGGCAGGGCAATACAAAACACCAGAGCAACTTTATCAGTATCTGGCGCAAATTTGTGAAAATGACGCGCAAAATAAACACTCTTCGCATCAAAATTATATAAAGAAGAGGCAGCCAGAATTCAGGGACATTCGCAAAAATCAACCAACAAATAGAAACTTTGTCTGTTACAAATGCGGTAAAGAAGGTCATACAGCGAATATTTGTCGTGGGCAGGAGCTACCTCCGGAAAAACGGTGTGATAGATGCCGCAGTCGTTTCCACGGGAGAGAAAAATGTCCGCATAATAAGTTAACCAAAACCGTTGCAGCAATAGAAACATATGACGCGGATTTACAAAATGATAAATTCTTTAAGAATGTGGAGGTAAATGATGTTCAAATGGTGGCGTATATAGATTTTGGAAGCTTTTGTACATTGTTGGTAGAAGACAAAGCCAAAGAACTAGGGATATCAATAAATTCGGAAGATCGAGTGGCATTGAGAGGTTATGGTAATGGATTTTTAATGTCTTTAGGATCAGCAAGAGTAAGAATTAAATGTGATGAAGTAGAACACGAAATTGAAGTAGTAATTGTTCACAATAATGCCCAAAAAGTACCAATTATGATTGGCAGAACATTCACGGAGTTACCAAATACGTACGTAGTAAAGACGGACACAACGCTGAAATTTTGTATAGCTAGTAAAGAGACGACAGACATTTTAAACATAGAACCAGAATTAACACAGAACAAAGTACTCATGAAAATTTCGGAGAAAACATCTATACCACCTCATAGTACAAAATTCATAAAATCATCAACTAATTCAGGAGAAGCAGATGTATTTGTTAAGTCATCGATTCGTATGAAGGAAGGGAATGAATCATGTATGCCTAGAATGATACTACACATTGATAAAAAAGGGGAATTATATGTACCGTTAACGAATTTATCAGACAAGGATATTAATTTTAAACGGGAAACAATAATAGCTCGGGGCTGGATTTGTCAAGAAGAAAAACAACCTGAGGGGAGCGTAAATCGTATAGAAGAGAAAAGTTATGCACCGCTGAACTTAGACGATATTAAGATGGGACCATTAACACAGGATCAGAAGCTGGAACTACTACAATTGTTAGAAGAGTTTAGAGGAAGCATCGCCCTGGACACCAGCGAATTGGGTTGCGCACGATCGATAGCGATGAAGATTCAATTGTTGGATGAGAAACCAGTCACTTTCGGCCCATATCGAATGGCTTTAAAGGAACAGGACAAGGTCCAGGAAATGGTTCAGGAATTATTGGACAACGGGATAGTAAGGGAATCAAATTCGGACTTTGCTTCGCCCGTGCTATTAGTGGCGAAGAAAAATGGAGAGCAACGTTTATGTATTGACTACAGAAAATTGAATGCCCAGACAATGAAAGATAATCATCCATTGCCCAGAATAGATCAACAACTTGAAAAATTAAAGAATGATACATGGTATACAAGTCTGGATCTGCGATCAGGGTATTACCAAATACCAATAGAAGAGGAATCAAAGAAATACACAGCATTTGTCACGCCCAATGGTCAATTTGAGTTTGAACGAATGCCTTTTGGATTATGCAACGCACCCAGAGTATTCCAACGGTTCATTAATAAAATATATGTGCCGCTACAGGATATAGCTGCAATATATCTTGACGATATAATGTTGCACGCGAACACAGTATCACAGGCGATGATTGGCCTAAGAAGGACGTTAGAAATTCTACGACAAGAAAATCTTACTCTAAATCTAAAAAAATGCGTATTCCTCACGAATAATGTAACATTTCTGGGATATGAGGTGACTGGAGGTAAAATCCAACCAGGGGGTGATAAAACCACGGCGATTGAAAATTTTCAGACACCTAAAACAATACATCAGGTGAGACAATTCCTCGGGTTGACTGGATACTTTAGACAATTCGTACCAAAATATGCCATAATTGTAAAACCTCTCACTAATCTGCTTAAGAAAACAGTAAAATGGAATTGGGCACAAGAGCAACAGGAGGCTTTCGACAAACTAAAGAAAATTTTAATAGAACGACCAGTAATTGCCATTTACCAGCCTTCCGCGCGAACTGAAGTGCACACAGATGCTAGTGCATTGGGACTAGCTGGCATTATGTTTCAAGAACAAACTGATGGACGATTACATCCGATTATATATTATAGTCGGCAAACGAGGTTCCCAGAAACAAAATATCACTCTTATGAATTGGAAACGTTGGCGGTTGTAGAAAGTCTAAAGAAGTTTCGATCTTATCTAATAGGGCTTAAATTCACAGTTGTTACTGACTGCAATGCATTAAAATCATCTAACGAGAAAAAGCATTTAATCCCTCGTATTGCACGTTGGTGGTTGCAATTGATGGAGTTCGATTTTGATGTGAAATATCGACCAGGAGAAAGAATGTAGCACGTAGACGCACTGAGTCGTAATCCGTGCAAGGACGCCAACGATGTGATGCAAATACAACAATCTGATTGGGTGTTGACGGGTCAACTTACTGATAGTAATCTGAAATACATAAGAACCATTTTAGAAAGAAAACCGAAAACGGATGAAGAAAGACAACGGTGCAAAAATTATGTATTGCGAGATGGACGAGTGTATCATATCGGCAGTAAAGGAGAAAAATGGGTGGTGCCGAAGGGAATGCGTAGTCAAGTGGTACGAGAAGCGCATGACGAATTGGGGCACTTCGCTGCAGAGAAAACCTTAATTAAGCTGCGCCAGAATTACTGGTTTCCCAACATGAGGAAATATGTAAAAAAATATATTAAGTGTTGTATACGATGCATTTACAATAAGGGCACGACAGGTAAACAAGAAGGTTACCTACACCCCATCCCTAAACTAAACGAGATTATGAGTATGCTACATGTGGACCATTTAGGCCCCTTTCCGAAATCCAAGAGCGGAAATCTTTACATACTGGCGATAATAGACGCCTTCACAAAGTTCGCTTTTCTCAAAGCAGTAAGATCGACGAAATCTAAACTAGCGATTGAATTTTTCAAGGATATTTTCGCAATTTGTGGATTACCAAAAGTAATTGTATCAGATAGAGGAAGTGCGTTTACTTCGAAAGAATTCACAAACTTTTGTACATGGAAAAACATCAAGCATATATTGAACGCTGTTGCTACACCAAGGGCAAATGGACAAGTCGAAAGATTAAATCGCTCAATATTGAGTGCCTTATTGACGACCACTTTGGAAGAAACCCGATGGGATACTAACGTCAGGTCGGTACAATTCGCGCTAAACAACATTGAGAACGCGAGTACTAAGAAAACGCCTAGTGAACTACTGTTTGGGATAAAACCGAGAAATGGAGTCGACGCAACATTAATAGATGAAGTAAAAACGGTAGCTGAAGTCTACGAAAATTTGATACAAATGAGGCAAGAAGCAGTCGAACGAATTAAGGTGGCTCAGCTAAAGCAGAAGAAATACTTCGATCAAAAAAGAAAGAAATCAAAGCTATATAAAGTTGGTGACTTGGTTGTATTAAGGAAACATGAGAAAGCTGTTGGATCCAGTCAAAAGTTAGTTCCGCCATACAAAGGACCATTTGTAGTAAAGGAAGTATTTGCAAATGATCGATATTTGGTCACCGATGTACAGGGAACGAGACGTAAAACACGAGCAACCAGCTACGAGGGCGTCATAGCGGCAGACAAGATGAGATCATGGGTTCCACCTGGAGGTATGTCTGAATCATCAGAAAGTGAAGTGGATCCTGAGGAAGAGATTGACAGCAACCAGGAAGAACTCGAGGCGAGTTCCAGTCAGGATGGACGACTGTAACAAGGGTAAGCAAATAACGACACACACGTGCCGTAAGTTAGAAAATATTTTCGTCTTCTTTTGTGTGGCAAGTAGCAAGATGTAGTTATTCAGGAAACAATGACCTCGATTTCGGGCTCACGCATCTTCTTTGCGACAGGAGAATGCTGCGTGAAAGAAAGAATGCCGATCTGTTATCGGGGGAATATTTCCTTGCTTATCCACTTAAAGTCTGCATGCAGAATTGCGTAGAATTTAGGGCTGGATACGTTTCCCCTCTCCCTAACAAGGAATGCAGGAATGATCTTGTGGAGTGGCATTCAGTGTTCGAAAGTGATGAGTAGCGGACTTGGTCAAAAATATTATACTTGTGCCGTTCATGATAGAAAGTTAAAACAAAGTGAGTACGCTCACTGAATTTTCGGTGTTATTTGTGTAGTGCTTGTAAGTAGAAATAGCATGAATTCGTAGTGTAGTATAGTGGAAAAGAAGTGCACCGGGGGTGTGGTCTCCTCCCTGGTGTACCTGTTAATGAATGCATTAGGGGTGCGGTTTCCTCCCTAATGTTCCATACAGGAGCCAAGTCGCGTGGTGAGGTCGCGTGCAGTGGCGGAGTTCCCCAATACCTGGCGAAGTTATCCGGTTGCGGGCGGGAAAATTTGCCAGATCCACCTCACCACCGCATAAATCTTGGTATTCATTCTTAAATGAATTGCAGTAATGTGTAAAAGTAGAGTGCAAATAGTAGTTTTGTACACCGGTAATTCAATGGTGTTTTTATGTTCCTTTACAGAACCTTGTGGGGACGGGAGTGATTACCTCACCGCGACAGTGATCAGCAGCGCCCTTGTTGCCCTTGTTAATATGGGAAATGAAAATATCAATAACTAAATATATATTTGTGTGTGTTGTGATTTTAGTTCTTTCATTTCTTCCCTTTGCTTACATACTACTTTTTTTTTGTTTACACATATATTTTATATAAGCAACCTGTTTCTAACCCATGTGCAAGTTGCTGACCAGAACCCAAAAATGTTAAATTGCTGAATTGCTTTCCGATACGGAATTCCCAACTGGGTAAGCTGTACATAATAATTTCTTATGTACAAACTAATAATGTATTGATAGGCAATAACGACTATAAAAGTTGAATCAAATTTTAATAAACAGAACAGTTGAAATCAAGACTTTTGATTAGGAGCAATTGCTGTTTAGCATACTCCGCCTCTGTTCCCTATTAGCTCAGAGTAGGGCTAGCAATAGCCACTCTAACCAGGATTTGAGCCTTGTGGCTACTCCCAGGCAACGTTCTCAACCTCATCTCTAAGGGCCCACCTTGAACAACTCAAGTGGGTGTAATCTTCAGGAATTGACTCGGAATACTACAATGGGTTAAATTTATCCTCAAGTCTTTCTTTCTCGCCACCTCGTTCCCCGTTTGTTTTTTTTTGCTCCAGTGCAAAGGATTCCCTTCCACAAAATGGTCAAGAAGGGAATAGAGGGAGGACAGAGGGCTGCCCTAGGGGATAACTCCATCTAATCCCCCCTCAGCACAGGTAAGTCTTGACATGTTTCCCCCCGTATCGTCGTTTGCCCCGTTACCCTTCGAGCCTTGGTTACGTTTCCCTTCGCGCGAGATTTTGTTGCGCGGGATGAAGCCTGGAGACGGCGAGGGTGTTTTGGCTACCCCCCCCCCCCACACTACCGCGATGCTAGCCGATCAAGCTCGCGCCTGCCACTGCTGTCTCCGGGGCAAGTATTTTAGCCGGGTACTTCCTGACAACAGCCGCTTCATCGAGGCTGATTTCTGTCGGATGAATGGAACATCCTGCAGGAATCAGCCTCTGCCTGCATATTTGCAGGCACCAACATTCTTTTTCGCAACATAAAGTGGCTCCCAGTGTTCGGGCACCTCGCCCGAATGTTGGGATAAAAGAGTTCGCAACAACCGGGAGATAAGATCATGTATAGAAACCATTTTAAAGAATTAGTTAAATGGATCCCTGCAATTATAATGAAAATTATTAGCCCACTTACTTATTTAATCAATGTAAATAATACTGTAAGATTTGTGCATAGAAACCAAATTAGGCACTCAAGCTTAGAGGATAAATACCATTATATAGATAATAATAAAGACACTGTAGAACGTAAGGTGGAAAGTAAGCCCGCGAAGGAGTCACAGGAAAGTTTGGAACAACCTCCCCCGTTAAGGAAATCAAAAAGAACGGTTAAAAAGCCTGATCGACTTGTAATCAGTAACATAGATATAATTAATTCAGTTTAAAGTTTAAGTTGAAAGAAAATTTGTTAATTAATCAAAACTAAAGTTGAAGTCAAAGAAAATTTGTTAATTAGTCAAAATTAAGTTGAAATCAAGAAAATTTGTTAAATAAAGCCCGGAAAGATGGTATAAAGTTATATAGATTGTTGCTGTTTAACGTCTACAGTTCTTCTAATAAGTTGGTAAATACGGTGCTTGTACCGCAATACCACTGCCGATGCTGAAAATGAAAATGATTAAAAGACTTGCACACTTCGCCTTGAAAATTACGACTAACTTTATTCAAAATTGGTTCTTAATTTATAACAATCAATATTCCTTAGCTTGAGAATTTACTCAGTAGCTTTCTTCCCAGGCGCAATTGCAAATGCAGCAAATTCCGATCAGGTAAGTGACGACACGAAAAAATGCATGAGTGCAAGCTCGCGGGCAGTGACCGAAATTTGACGCTGCCTGGGAAGAACGTTACTGAGTGGCGATGACCTCGGTTTTGTTTAGGTATGCCTAAACATCCTCCCCCGCGATAAATAAGATTAACATAGGAATTTATTATAAGTATGGGAGAGAATAACAACTATATTTATATGCAAATGCTACAAGATTTAATTAATAACCTAAATTGGCTTAACCCTAAATGCTACGTTCTACCTCGAAGTTGAAACTCATAGGCGCTGTATTGGTTGGTGCGGACGTCCGCGGTCTTGGCGTCGGTTTGCTGAATCTTTGGCAGAATCGATGTCGGTGGTGCCAGATAAAGAGGATCATCGCTACGCATGAGATGAGAAAACCAATGTAGCCTATTGAAAACTGGTGTATATCTTGGGGTCTCATTTGCTCAGGGAGTGCGTTGCTCATTTCCAGAAGTTGTTGCTTGATGGCTTCCAATTCCCTAACTGCTGGTTGATAGTGTTGGTTCTCGTGTAGTATAGGTGCCAATTCTTCTGGTGTTACTACTTCTGTTAGGTTAATGGTTGGAACATATGACATCTTCACTATACTGGGATATACGTGGTGTCCTTGAATCGTTACTAATGGTTGCCTGATGACGCATTGGCTTCCTATTTGTAGTATTCCGGATCCCGAGATGAACCTCTGGGTATGGTTATTTCCGCATACTACGTTGAGTGTTGTTTTTTCCCTTAGGGCATAGATCCAGCGGTTAGGGTTATGGAGCTGTATCCAATGGGGTCTGTCCTCAGCTCTCTTTACCTCGCATGAAGTGTAGTTAGGCGTGTTGGTCAAAAGCTGGACTTCGCAAGCGCAAAAGGGCGATCCTATCTGGTGTATCGGGTGCCTCTGCTTGCACAGGTAGTTCCCAGCGGCCATGGTAAAGCAAAAATGAAAATCTTCTTCTGATAAGGTGTAATATCGATCCCTATGCAAGTTGATGATCAGGTAAGACGTAGTTGGCTGTATCGTTATCCAAGTACCGTTGACTATCATCGGCACTGGAATGACCTTGTATATCTCAAAGGTTTCTAGTACCACGAGGGGTAGCGTTAGTCTGAAGACTATGTGCTTGGCTGTGGCCCTTCCTTCGACCTTGAAAAGGTTGTATAGTTTGAGTATGTCGTCCTGATCTATAGGCAGTTGCAGCGAACTAGGTAGGTTGTTTTTTATAACATTTAGCTCGTTTTTCAGTTGTTCCGGGGAGATCAGTTGTGGATTTAGCTTGCCATACTGGGTATCCGTCAACACCTCTATTATTGATTCCTGTGTTCTTTGTACGTTTGAGCCGACTAGCATCAATCGTAGAGCTAAAGTAGTGAAAATTTGGGTAATCCGTTCTTGGTAAATCACTTTGTCGAGGTTAGTGATGTGTTGAGTTACTCGTCCTACGTAGGCTTCAAGCTCCTTAAACTGTTTGGCTATAGCTTCTTGGTCTCTCGCCATAATGTTGATAGTAGTATCGATGATCGACGTTTGGTTCCTTACTACGTTGGCCAAATGAATTTCGTTATTCTGAAGTTTATCAATCGTTGTTGACATTTCTTCCGCGTATTTTGAATCTAATACGCCGAAGAGTGCGTTTGCCACGTTCCCGATGAAATTAATGGCTCCTCTTTTTGATCTGGTTCTATCGTCATGAGGTTGCAGCAGCTTGTTTGCATGTGCTAGATTTTCGCTCAAATGTTGAAAATGTTGAACTAGATTCAGACATTCGTGGTTATCGGTCATCTGCGTACAAATTGCTGCCATCGAGCTAATATAGGCTTGGAACGACTGAAACTCCTGCCAGTAAGGTTCCATGTTGTAATATGCAATCAAGTTCCACTCGTTTGAGAATATCTTGACGTCTCCAAGACCTTCAAAGTATATGCCGGGGTGTGAGCTGAAGGGTGTTATCAACGTAGGAAAGGCCTTGATTGCTGGCATGAAACACACCAGCAGTATGCTTAGCATCGCTGTGCTCCACGTTGTTCGAATCCTCTTTACATCTGCCTTGTTGCTGCTGCTACTTATCATTGAAGAGGATGATTCATGATCTCCTGATGAAGATTGCGCATCCGGACCCCTCGTTCGTTTCACAGGCTTGGTTTTGAAAGTAGGTGCCGGCTGTTGCTTGGTAAGGTCAGCTGTCTCGTCGGTTGGCGCTGCACTGTTTATCCCCTTATCAACCTTATCTTCGGTCTGTATCGGAAGTGGCGCTAACCTGTGTATGGCGCGACGCACTACACCGTTAGTTGTACGGACGTCTGCTACCCGAACCACGTTGTCGGCACCCTTGATGGTCTTGATTACTCGGCCTAGTGGTCAATTTAGTGGGGGGCGATTGTCTTCCTTGATTATGACCATCGTACCTGGCTCAATGTTTTGAAATTGTTGCTTCCACTTATATCTCTGTTGAAGCTGGTTGAGATATTCATTGGACCAGCGCCGCCAGAAATCTTCCTTAACATGGGAAACCAATTTCCAACGAGTGAGTAGGCCTTTAGTTTGGGGTGTTGCCTCTGGATCTACTGTGCTTGTGAGAGGCTCGCCTATTAAGAAGTGCCCTGGGGTGAGTGCACTGATATCATTAGGGTCCGCCGACATAGGTGTAATTGGTCGTGAGTTCAGTATGGCTTCCACTTCAACTACAGCTGTCTCTAACTCTTCATAAGTTAACGATGCTCCGCCTAGTGATCGTACAAGCAAATACTTAGCCGATTTTACGGCCGCTTCCCATAGCCCGCCGAAATGCGGTGCTCTAGGTGGGATGAAGTGGAAATCTGTTCCCGACGCCGTGCTCGTTTCTTGTATTCTCCTTTGCGCTTCTGTAGATAAGATGGCTTGTTTGAGCTCTTGAAGCTCGTTGTTGGCGCCCACAAAATTAGTTGCGTTATCGCAATAAATGTTCCTGCAGTGCCCTCTTCTGGCCGTAAATCTTTTGAGTGCTCCCACAAACCCTTGCGTGGTTAAATCAGTAACCAGCTCCAAGTGTGTTGCCTTGGTGGCGAAGCAACAGAAGACGGATATGTAAGATTTTTGAGGCCGTTTTCCTCTCAACTTGAAGTGTGTCCATATTGGGCCACAAAAATCTACTCCGGAGTTCAGGAAGGGTCTGGCCGGTTGTACTCTATCCGCAGGTAAGTTACCCATAATTTGTGAGAGAAGCTTTGGTTTTGCTCTTGTGCATCGTACACATGCTTGGACAATGGAGCGGGCTAGGGTCTTTGCCTTGATTGGCCAAAACCTTTGTCTACATATTGCCATCATTGTCTGTGGACCTGCATGTCGATGTTCCTTGTGAATGTCTCCTAGAAGCAATCTTGTATAGGGGTGTGCGTACGGGAGTAACACCGGGTGCTTGGCATCGTACGGAATGGCTGCGGATTCTAACCGTCCTCCTACTCGTAGAATTCCTTGCTGATCTAGGAACGGTGTTAATGAATTTAGTGGGCTGTTCTTGTTTACGGTTCCGTGTAGCCTCAGGTGCTCTATATCCCACTTGAACTCTTCTTCTTGCATAGCCTTTAATATTATTAGTTCGGCTTCGTGTAGCTCCTGTGTGTTGAGTGATTCCTTGATATCTGATGACCGAACCTTGTTCCTTCTCATCTGGTTAAGATATTTGATGTTTCTAATGAATCTGCGCACATAAGCTACAATTCGTTTTAGCCTTCGGAATGAATTTTTGTGGTCTATTGAGCTTAACAGTGCACTCGGCGTGATTTTAATGACTGGAAGTGCGGTACGGGTTTCTGTTTTATACGGCTTTGGCCAAAGCGATTGAGCACCATGTAAGAAAGTTGGCCCATAGAACCATATGTTGCATTCCTTCAACTTCTCCGGCGCTATTTCCCTAGATAATATATCAGCCGGATTATCCTTTGATCTCACGTGACGCCATTGTAGCGGAATTGTATTCTCTTGTATTGCTGATACTCGATTAGCGACAAAGGTGTGGAATGATGACGCGGTGGAGTTGATCCACGCTATGACAATCTCTGAATCGGTCCAATAATAGAATGGAACGTCACTCAAGTTCAGATCCTTCTTCACTCTGCTTCCAAGCTCAGCTCCTAATTTCGCTGCACATAGTTCCAGTCTAGGGATAGTTGTTGAGGGCTTTATAGGCGCTACCCTAGACTTAGCACACAATAGACGTACCGCTACTACCTGGTCCTTGTTTGTAGACCTGATGTATACTGCTGCACCATAAGCCTTTTCTGAAGCGTCGGTGAACACATGTACTTGTGTTGAAACTGGTGTCTGCTGAGCGAAAACATGCCGTGGGAAGTTGATGTTGTTGAGCTCCTTCAGTCCCTCTCGAAATTTCGTCCATGTTGTGTGCAGCTCTTGAGGAAGTGCGGCATCCCAATCTAATTTAATTGTCCACAGCTTTTGCAGAAACATCTTGGCAATTATTACAACTGGACCCATAATTCCCAATGGATCAAAAAGATGAGCAATATCTGAATAAGCCGTTCTTTTGGTTATCCGCCTATTTTCATGCCATGACGTCTTGATACAAAACAGGTCTGCCTTTGGTAACCATGTAAGACCTACTGTTTTAACATGTTCTTCAACCTTGCTGTTAAAATCTAATTCGAGTTCTTTATCGGCTTCAGGAATGTTTTTGAGTAGTTGTGGATGATTGGCGCACCACTTCCTTAGTTTGAATCCTCCAGAGGTGAGGATCGATTGCAATTGCTGTTGTATCTCGAGAGCCGTGCGCAGACTGTCGCTTCCCGTCATGACGTCGTCAACATAGAAGTCGCGGCGTAGTGCTTCGGCTCCCAAAGGGTATTGATCTGAATTTTCCTTTGCCAAGCTCTGCAAACACCTTGTAGCAAGATATGGTGCCGAAGAGGTACCGTAGGTTACCGTTGATAATTGGAAACACTTAAGCTTTTGAGCTTGATCCTCCCGCCACCAGATAAGCTGAAATTTCTGGTCTTTCTCATCCATTTTGATTTGGCGGAACATCTTCTCGATATCCGCTGTCATTACAAACCTTGGCAAGCGAAATCTTAACAGTATCGAAAACAGATCATCTTGCACCCTTGGCCCAGCAGCAAGAATGTCATTTAATGATACATTCGAAGATGTTTTGGCCGAAGCGTCGAAGACCACTCTGAGTTTGGTTGTGGTGCTATCAGGTTTGATGACGCAATGGTGAGGAAGGAAGTAATATGGCTTTTGGATATTATTAAAGTCTATTTCCTTCATGTGGCCTAATCTTTTATACTCAGCCAAAAATTCCACGTATTGTGTTTTCAATGTCTCATTCTTCATCAGTTTTTGTTCGAGCGCCATGAATCGGCGAAACGCGATCTCCTTGGACTCACCAAGCGCTTGAGGGTGCTCCAGAAATGGAAGCCTGACAATGTAGTGCCCATTTTCTGGATTTCTCCGAGTTGTTTCATTAAAATACATCTCACACTTCTTCTCTGATGCCGTCATTTGCTGAGTGCCTGATTCCGCCTCTTCCAGTAGCCAGAATTTCTCCACTTGCTGTTCAATTCCGCCACATTCACTCACTATTCCACAGAGGACTTCGTTTTGATATTTCTCCTGCACCTTGCCAGCTACTGTCCAACCAAAGACGGTATTCTGAAGTAGTGGTAGTGTGGATCCTAGTTTCACTTGACCCACAGAGAGAATCGAAAAGTATATGTCAGCTCCTATCAGCAAATCCACATCAGCTGGTGTTCCAAATTTAGGGTCCGCGAGTGTAATGTTGGAGGGAATTGTCCATGCAGAGCTGTCTATGAATCGAGTTGGTTGTGGCGATATGATTTGCGCCAATACGTGAGCTTCGATTCTGGTACTGAATCCGTTTATAGGAGATTTGATCCCCAAATTGACTCTTCTTTGGGATTGGTGCGAGCGTTTACCGATCCCTTCTATGTTTATTAGTTCCGGTGTCTGAACTAACTGTAATCGTTTGACCACTCTGTCAGTTATGAAATTTAACTGTGAACCTGAGTCGAGGATAGCTCTGCACGTTATGCTTCGATCCTTCCCCAATAATTCCACCATAACGGTGCTTAACATGACGTATCCCTTGCTGTTGGCTGACTGAGTAGTTAAGGACACTGGCTGATTGCTGTTGTCCCCTAATCCATGCCTTGTGGACGTCGCCACTGTCGTTGATTCGTGGATAGAGCTTGTGGCATTCGCTACTGAATTGGGTTTTGCCACTGCATTCTCTAAGTGAAGTAGAGTGTTATGCTTCTTTGAACATTTTGTGCATGCTCTCGATGAACAACTTGTCGCATTATGGCCGGGCTTCAGGCAATTAATGCACAGGTTGGCTCCTCTTACCCAACCTAACCGCTTATTGGTGGCTAGTTGCAGAAACTTGGAGCAGGAGTATAGTGGGTGTTGTCCCTTGCAATACGAGCATTGCCATCCTACCACTTTGGTTGCTGCCAATGATTTCAACGGCCTGTTCCTGACCTGGTCCTCCAGTCCTGATCTTCCCTTGTCTCTAGATCCAAGTGCTTGAAGGGCTTGGAAACGTGTCTCAAGGAAGTTAAGAAGCTCCTTGATTGACTGTATCTGTTTGGGCTCTTTTAATGATTGTTCATACAACCCGTGCGTCGTTTTGTCGAGCTTTTTCACTAGCATATGTACTAGTACTGGATCCCATTGTGCTGTGGCTATTCCAAGACTCTCTAGTCCCAATAAGCATTCTTGAGTTGTATCATGTAGAGATCTGATTGAAGATATGCTCTCAATAGTCTGACTTGGTTGTGACAATAATTTGTTCAAAAATGCGGACACGAGTAATCTTTTATTTTCATAGCGATCCCTCACGATTTGCCAGGCAGATTCATAATTCGCTTCGGATACGTTCAGGTGTCGGATTAGCTTCTCCGCTTCACCTTGCAGGCTAGTTTTTAAGTACCACATCTTTTGGCAGCTGGCAATGGGTTGATTGTGCACGACCTCACTGAAAAGGTCATGGAATTGTGACCATTTGAGGTAATCTCCATCAAACTTTGGCAAACAAATTTTAGGCAGCGACATGAGTGAGGATGTCGATGCAGGCGGTTGTGGCAATGCATCCTGACTTCTTATGTTGGAAGTGATTTGTGAGTTACGAACTTGCACTGATTGCAAGGAGTGCAATGATTCAGCCAGATTAATCATTGTGTTCTGTACTCGCTGCTCTAGCGCTAGATACCCCTCCACATCGTATTCTGCGGGGTTAAATACTCCTGTGCCCATGATTTCATGGTGAATGGTTTCAATTTGATTCCAATAATGTTGAATCGCAGTACGTTTCATTTCATAAAATTGACTTGATCGTGTAACTCCTTCTGCTGGCAAACTGTGCAAAGTATTGCGAAGTGAATCTAATATTGACTTTTGTTTACGTATAAGTACGCTTGAATTTGATTGCCTGTCCAGATCAGAGTTCTTGGGACCGAGTCCCGACATATTATCAGGCCCCTCGGGACAGAGTTCCGGCTTATCATCAAGAATATTGGGACTGTGTCCCGGCTTATCTTCAGGAACATTGGGACTAGGCTTCGGCTTATCCTGTAATAGGTTCAGTCTAGCAGCGATATCTTGTTGGACTTCGCCGCAAATCTCGCGAACATTGTCAAAATATCGTTTAACGAAGTAAGGGTGCTCGAGATTTTTCTCATAATTTTCTCTTATCGATGAGTCCGTGGAATCGAACTTATCCCACAATTCGTCTAATTTTTCCCGTCTTTTTTGAAGGTATTCCGCCGTTTTGCGGCTGCCGGAATCCTTGCTATAATTGCTTGCTATCCTAAGGATTTCTTCACCGTACTCTTGTTGTTTGGCAGCGAGCTCGTCAAGACTCATGGTGAAAATTAATGTTGTTTAACGTGAAATCAAATTAAAGTGAATTCAGATTGTAATTAACGTGATGATCACGTCGGGGTCACCAAAATGTTTAACGTCTACAGTTCTTTTACTGTGGACCGAAAATTCAATAATACGGTTCTTGTACCGTAATATTGAGAGCTGAATGATGGAAAGAAAAGTGAATTATAATAAGTTGGTAAATACGGTGCTTGTACCGCAATACCACTGCCGATGCTGAAAATGAAAATGATTAAAAGACTTGCACACTTCGCCTTGAAAATTACGACTAACTTTATTCAAAATTGGTTCTTAATTTATAACAATCAATATTCCTTAGCTTGAGAATTTACTCAGTAGCTTTCTTCCCAGGCGCAATTGCAAATGCAGCAAATTCCGATCAGGTAAGTGACGACACGAAAAAATGCATGAGTGCAAGCTCGCGGGCAGTGACCGAAATTTGACGCTGCCTGGGAAGAACGTTACTGAGTGGCGATGACCTCGGTTTTGTTTAGGTATGCCTAAACAGTTGCTATAATTATGGCGTTAATTTATAGAAAACTGAACTAAATTGTAAGCACTGAAATGAGTTGAGCTCTCTTGCCCGACAGCCACCACAGAAGTAGGATGAATTAAATAAAGAGTTAGTGATAGTAAGTAAAAGTCTTTTTTACAAGGTTTTATTTAACTTCGTTTTCGGTTTCTCTGTTTCTCTGTTTCACTGTTCGGAACAAATATTGCAGTTTTTAACCAATTTCTCCCACATCAATTTTCATGAATTTTTTTTATATAGCACAGATTTCAGCAAGAGAACATGTTTTAAAAAAAAAATAATATGTTTATTGTCAAAATCATTGCAATTAGAGCATAATTGTTAATCAAGTATTACTGAAATTGAATACGCATTTCAGTCAATTTCAAGGCAAAATTACCATTTGTCAAGAAGTAGACTGCTCACTGCCTGCGCACATTTTTATGTCAAAAACAAGTTTTCTGCATCGAAACACGCTCTCAACGAGGGGGAGATTTTTGCCCGCGGGCACTCCAGCTTTTAGAGCTTTGAATATGTACACGAGCAGCTCGCAAGTCGAGAGCGCATCATTCGGCCGCCGGCCGTCATGCGAGCAGGACTATGCTTCTTTTCGCTTTGCTTTCGGTACACTGTAAATTTGAAGTCATTTTGCCACGTGGCTTCACTTTTACATGACAGGTGACGTCACAGAAATTAACAGTGTAAAAAAGGCCGGAGAGAGCTTTGAAGAGCTTTTACACAATCACATTTTGAGACTGTGGTTGCATGCCCATCCCTGTTCTAGAGTGAATTTTACGATTGTGATTTGTAAATGCCCGATAAGAAATTTTGTTGGATGAATTTGTTTTCTTTTAGTTTGACTTTTCTAGACATTTTGTAGTTTCAAACTTATTAACTTATTTAGGTAAATTAATCAATTATTGAAAAGGAAAATTTTTGGTTGGTATCTGAAAAATTTCGAAATCGAGTAAAAAAACCGTGTAAAAATAGTTCCGTTAAAAAAATTAATTAGTAATTGTAATACGCATTACTTTTAACAAAGTATTATGGTACCGTATTGCAATGTTCTAGCTGGTAGCGTGAAGCGTTTCCGAATTATCCTCTGGAGAGACAGACAGACAATACAAAGACATGCATAAAACGGTTTCTTTTCCCTTCCCTATCATGAACATATAATTCTTTTTTTTTTGTCTTTATTATTTCTTGGCATTGGATACGTTTGCGCAAAAATAATACACCCTACCCTACAACTAAAGTATAAAAAAAATTCAAACTAAAAGAAGCAAACCCATGAAAACAAAATTTCTTTTCAGGCATTCAAAAATCAAAATCGTAAAATTTATACAAGAATGAATTTTACCGAAAAGGCGAAAACTAGCAACGAAAGATCTACCCCGTCCTCTACTTCGCCTTCTCCAAAGCATCATGAAGTTGCATATTATAATATAGCATGAAAACTGAATACGGATTAGTACATTGATACATGTACCTTATTAATTAATTATTTACTATGTATGTTTACATTGAAATAATGTTTTCTTTACTTGTTTTTCAGTCTTATCTACCTACGTACAAAATTATCCAAATTATTATAATATTACAGCCAACTTGCATTTTTACAGACAAGTTGCATATTAAATTGGTACTAGAAATTGGAAATTCATAAAAGCAAGGCAAACTCCTTTTCTCGAACTGCGAAATTCAAACTAAAGTCATGAATGAAAGTTTTCTAACGAAATGTATTCGCTGTGTACGTCACGCTTGACGAGTAAATTTACAATCCATTGAAAAATACGAATGCCAATGAGAAATCGTTTTGCCCCTTTATCTACCGTCCCCGTCCCCAAATGTGTCAAGTGGTTAAATTGCCTGAACAAGAAAAATGCGCGTAAGCAAAAATCCACTTTTCTCTACATTGCATCCCACTAGCCATCCTGAAATCTTACACCGCCACAGCGCAGCCACGAAGTGCTTGTTTTTTGCATGTTCTTTCTACGTCACTCGCTACGTCGCTGAAATTTCTCTCAGAGGAATCGTGTACATGAACGGCGGCACGCTCATATGATACACAAAGTGCTTTAAATGTGTTGTCAAGAAATTGTTGGTCAAAAAGTGCGAAATTTGCCTATCCTTATAGCATGTTCAGACTGCGTTATAAATCTCGAAGATTAAGATATTCTCAATTTTTAAATCTTGCCTGTTCACACTGGGATTTGTAGATTAACTTTGACAGTTAGTCTTGTTGTTGACATATTGTGCGAGAAAATTGAATTAAATTGAGAGTCATTTGCTAAGAATTATTGTTCAAAAAGATATTAATATATTGTTACTTAGTGGCGCAAGCAGAATTTTTGGGAATTGGAGTGCCAAATGAATTCAGATACATTTTTCAAAACAAATTTAGGCATGAAACTGTCAATTTACTGTGAAATGCCGTCAAAATATTGCTTGAAGCCATCTATGTATCAAAATTTGAACTAGTTATTCACAATAACATGGAGATTACGAGGCGTTTACGATTGAATCTCCTCAGATTCGAGATCAGCATTTGACAGTTTTTGTATGGCAAATCTCCTCGCAAACAAGGAGATCAAGGCGTTAAACCTCGAAACCGGTTTAATCTCGTGATTATCTCGCAGTCTGAACATGCTATTAGGCGTTTTAGGGTAAATTCTCTGAATTTTACATTAAAATATTGCTAATATTATGCACCCTTTTATTGAAAAAAGTTACAAATATAAAAGAAATGACACTTTTCTGTGTATGAACGCAAGAAAATCTAAAAAATTCGATACAGAAATAGGGGAAAAAAGCATATAACAAATTCAAGAAACTACTCTTAGAAAAATGTCCTTTACGGAAAATCTAGGACCTTGTTTAAAAATCGCCGCATACAAATCCTATTCTAACCTTCAATCTACTAAATGATGTATATTTCATTAGAATCCTTTCAGAACTGAGGAAGTTATTTGGGGATAACTTCTACCAAATTTGACAAAACTACTTTTTTTAAACAGCTATAAAACAAAAAATCTAGGACCTTGTTTAAAAATCGCCGCATACGAATCCTATTCTAACCTTTAATCTATAAAATGATGTATTTTGTTGCACATTCCTTTTTCCCAACATTCGGACACCCCGTTGGGCGCCACTTTATGTTGCGAAGCAGAAATTTGGTGCCTGCAAATATGCAGGCAGAGGCTGATTCCTGCAGGATGATCCATTCATCCGACAGAAATCAGCCTCGATGAAGCGGCTGTTGCCAGGAAGTACCCGGCTAAAATACTTCCCCCGGAGACAGCAGTGGGAGGCGCGAGCTTGATCGGCTAGCATCGCGGTAGTGTGGGGGGGTAGCCAAAACACCCTCGCCGTCTCCAGGCTTCATCCCACGCAACGAAATCTCGCGCGAAGGGAAACGACGAAAATCGCGAAGGGTAAAAGGGGCAAATGACAGTACGGGGGGAGACATGTCACGACTTACCTGTGCTGAGGGGGGATTAGATGGAGTTATCCCCTTGGGCAGCCCTCTGTCCTCCCTCTATTCCCTCCTTGCCCATCTTGTGGAAGGGAATCCTTTGTTGGTGTCAACCCGCTGAAACAAAAAGTTAAGCGCTCATGCGCTGAAGCAAAATCAAACGGGGAACGAGGTGTCGAGAAAGAAAGACTCGAGGATTAATCTAACCCATATAATTCATTTTATTCGTATTCACTTAACTTTGGATATAAATTCACTAATTTTTTTTGTTCTATTTTAACTTTACGGCTCGCAAAGATTGGAATTGACTCCGACTAATCTAACGTCAAAAACAACAAGAAACTAAACAACTTTTGGGTGAGGAGGCCCGAATCCCAGCGCACGCACTATAATTCAGTGATAAAAAAATAAAATAAAAAAAAATTTTTAGGCACAAGCTTTATATAAGTGTACTAAAAAGGAGAAAACAAGAAAAATATGTAAGTGGTGATCGGATTGAAGTTGATCAAATACATTTGTATTCACGCTGAATCCGTTGTTACCTATCGACTATAAAGCTTGTCGCTATGCAAATGCAAGAATAGAATCTATACATCTAGAGCAGTGACGGGCAACCCTATTCTCGCGGGCATGTGAGATTTTAGAGTACGCTACTATGTTGTGTCTATGGTAAGACGTTTTGACGTGAATGGTTTCAAGTTTCCCAGCGACAACCTTTATAGTAGATAGGTAACAACGGATTCAGCGTGAATACAAATGTATTTGATCAACTTCAATCCGATCACCTTACTACACTTACATATTTTTCTTGTTTTCTCCTTTTTAGTACACTTATATAAAGCTTGTGCCTAAAAATTTTTTTTTATTTTATTTTTATTTTTTCCTTTTTAGTCGTAAGTATTTTCATGATTTCTCATTCGGTTCATTTCCTTAAGGGATTCAGTATTGTAGAGCTTTTGGCCGCTTAATCTTGTGCTTGTGATTTGAACACTGTCCCATGACCTTACCTTACTAAACATAAGGGCGACGTATGCCTGGCCAGCACTCAGCAGCAAATAATTTTGGACCCAGATAGACCGCCGCATAGCCCACTTTACTACCCTGCATCTTGTGAACTATAGAAGCCCAAGGGCCAAGACTGCAACTTCGCGATCGGGAGCATCCTTCGATCAGCAGTTCCAGAGCTAAACTTTGCTGGACATTGTACGGACTACGGGTGTAGCATATGACTAGTAAAGAAGCAATTGGTCAAAACAATTACGTGATACCCTAGGTGAAGAAAAATATACCATTCTATGTAAAAATCTTGATGTTCATTTTTTTATGTAACTAAGGCTAGTTGTCCGCGACTGCTTGATTTAATAGTAATCAGCAAGAGCTTTAATTTGATATCACACATGGGCCAAAGTGCACAACACCAAAACAGTTGGTTACTACCCCCACCCCCACAACCAACAAAAACGTAAAACAATTTACCGCAGCGAAAAGATTTCCATTCACTCATTCTAAATAAAAAAAAACCCTATGTAAATCCATCCACTTTTACTACTGTAAAACTTCTAAAATTTTCTTCCATTTCTATAATTTTAATATCGTGTAGAAAGAAACCGTGTAAACAAAATTTGTCGCAAATAATTAATCAATTGTAATACTTATTTATAACAATGTTTAATGAAAGAAATTCGAATTGTAATATTCAGTACACAAAATAAACATTTTTGTATAAAAACGATTTTTCTCATCTTCGAACTTGATCTTACCACTTTAACGAAGTACCATCGTGCCAAATTTCAAGTCTCTAGCTACAAGTGTTCTCGAGTTTTTGTATAAAACTATTCAGGCTAGTGTAATGTACCAACCAGCTGGGCTAAAAGGAAGTGTGCACAGAAAATGAAATTTCCGCCAAATTACCTATACATTTGCATGCAATCACGATATTTTACCAATGATTGATAAATGATTTATATTTGAAATTTCGCTGCCGGAAACGCCTAAACATATGCAACAAATTGTTTAACCAAAATCCTACGACAACTATGAAAATTTGGATGATAAAATAAAAAAAATACAGAAACATCTATTGTCACCTGAAATCTACCCACTTGCCAAATTACAAATTAATCGGACGACTAGAAGTGGGTCAAAATTCACTTGCGATAATCCGCCCGGACAAACTCGTACTGAAACGTATATAAAGCTTATAAAAAGCTTATAAAAATAGACACCAATGCAATTAAATTTTTCGGGTAAGCAGAGGGGAGAACTGTGGCCACATTTCTTTCTCTGGATTTCACTTATCTTTGCTTTGTTTTTTTCTTTTTCCTTCACTTTAAGGGGATATTGCAGCGCAAGACGGAGCTTTCTCCCCCTTACAACGATCTTGACAAAGTCTTCCTGAAACGAACTTACACCCTGAGGAATAAAAAGGAGATTGTCGGAGCTTTACTAGAATTAAATACCCGAAATGAAAACAAACCAAAAAAAATTCGTTCACTCTGTCGGAACGATATTCCTGACTCTAAATGAACTTATAACTAAAGCAGAAAAGAAAAGAACACTGAATGCAAAAAAAAATAATGACAAATGTATGTTTATTTGGGTGGGACTTGCCGGGGTCCTATTTCCTTCAATGGTCTCGCTCGTCTGGGGGGGGGGGGGGGGGGGGGGGGGGGTCGTCCTGTCGGTGGTATCCTGCCCTTATTTTAGATATTCTTTGGCGCCGGTGCCCGTCGCCAGTCGTCCCACACGGATTTTCTCACTCACACATTCGCGTCAGCCTTCTAGAATTTTCGCCGGAAGCACGTTGTTTTTCCGAATCTGTGCTCAGCTAACCTCTAGAAGGCATGCGTTGGGCGCATGTGCGTGTCCGTGCAGGCGACTAGTGCTGCCACTGATGTGTCTCAGCTGACCTTGGCCTTGTCGCCAGCGTTCAATCGACTGAGCACATCATGGTTGACGGCCAGGCGTTTGATTTTTAATACGGCCGACCACAACAATTTTTCATTAAAATCTATTCAGAAATAAAGAAGTTATTTGGGGATAAAGTCGGTCGATTTCGCAATTTTAGGTGTATCCCCCTCTTAATAAAAAAACGTTTAATACTAAGTCCTATCTCTACAATTTACTACTTCGAATTTTCCTACAACTCGGGTTGAAAGTTAAGCGGAGACTGCCTGCTCCGGAATCTATGCTGCATATTTTTAATTTGATATGTTAATTTACTGATTTTGGCTCGCAATTCTGTAACTTCTTGCGATGATTGTAAGGTTGAGCAAGGGTTTCGTTGCGAAATCTGACTTTGACTTGATTTAATTTCGGATACGGGATTTAACTGCAGAACATCTACTATGGCATCTGCGATTTTTATGAAATCCGATGACGGACCAGAACATGCAGCTACGGCTGCTCTTGCGTGGTTAGGCAAACCCTGAGCTCGAAGACCTTTGAGTGCGTCGTCGGTCATTGCAGTTTTAGCAACTCGCTTCATTTAAAAAAACAATTGACTTGGTTTCAAGTCACCCAAGGGCATCTCAGACAGGGGCCGATTAAGTCGTCGTTGTTGACTATCTGAGAAATAAGCAATTAGTTTTGTTTTTAGATAATCATATTTTTTATCTGCTGGTGCTTCGTTTATTATATCCCGTAATTGAGGAAGTATGGCTGGGTCCAGCGAAGCAAGAACAGTGTGGAATTATTGTTTATCGGATGCAATTTCCGATGCAAGAAACCAGTAGTCCAGCGATAAGAACCATGTCTCCATATCGTTTGGTGTCGGCTTTGGAATTGGCAGCTTTGCGAACACCGGAGCGATTTCTTGTGCAGTTTTTTCGTCCTTAACACTCATTTTTTACCGCGCGAATTGTAGGAATTTTAGTATTTAAATCGCGAAACTATTAAACTACGAGTCTCCTTCTAAAGCGTACTTTGGCGTAACCTTATAATGCAGTAGCCGAAATAACTGTTAACACTATGGCAGAATTACCACGCGACACGTGCTTTGTATCTCCGATTTATGTACCATTGAACGAAATATGTGCTCTTTTCGGGGTCACCACTATGTAGGGACGTAGGACACTTTAAGAAAAGATGATTTGTTTAATAAAAAAACGTTTAATACTAAATCATATCTCTACAATTTACTACTTCGAATTTTTCTACAACTCGGGTTGAAAGTTAAGCGGAGAATGCCTGCTCTGCAATCGTGCGGGCAGATCATACGGAACCAATTCCCGTTTCGATTTTACCAGAATGTTCGAAGAATCTGTGCTGGCGATACATTTACAAACGGTTAATTTGTTCGACAGTAATTAGTAGAATACAATTTTAGAATTAACAATTTGAGAGAACAATGCGATTTCATGAACAATCCAAAAATAATGTTTTGACCAAAACAATTGAGATTGC
>OY720107.1:13236864-13421570 GCA_963082835.1 Leptogaster cylindrica | reverse complement strand
CAGCGCGGCGTAGGGAAAACAAATTAATAAAAGAAAATAATAAATTGAAATCATTGATTAAGAACTACAAATCATTATGCAAAAATTTTCAATGTAAAATAAGAAGGTTAAAAGCAAAAATTGATAGAGGATCATCTGAGATAAATTTCCAAAACATTATCGATCAGATGGATTCCTTGGAAGTTAATTCTAACACGAAAACTGTTTGTAAAATGCTATTAGGTTCTCATAGGCAATACAGTAGCGAGGAAAAACTTCTATCACAAGCAATATTTTTTAAATCCAGCGCTGTTTACAATTTCTTAAGAGACAAATTGAAATTGCGTTTGCCGTTTTTGAGTTCTATATATGTATGGCTTCCGATTAAAGAATTAATGCCTGGACCTAATTTTCAACTGTTTACAGTAATTAAAGAATCCATAACTGAACTTGACGAGAAATCGAGGCCGGTAATTTTAATGTTCGATGAAATGAGTATAAAACGGGATTTCAGATATAATAAAAAATATGATAGAATCGATGGTTTTGTAGATTTTGGAAAAGGAGATGAGGGTCGACAACCTAAAATCGGCAAGTCTATATGTACCTTTATGTTAGGTTCTCTTTTTGGAAATTGGAAGCAGGCTCTATATTATATAGTTGTAGAAAATAATGCACCCACCAATATTATTAAAGAAAAATTGTTTGAAATTATTAGTATCTGTGATATGATGGAAGTTAATGTTAGAGCACTTGTATGCGATCAAGCAACAGCAAATCAAAAAACATATAAAAATTTGAGTATAACAATAGAAGAACCATATTTTAAGCATAATAATAAAAAATATTATTGTTTGTTCGACATCCCACATTTATTCAAATCTATTAGGAATAATCTTATGAATTATGATTTAGTACCGTCCCAAGGTAAAAGAGCTAATTGGAATATTCTAAGGGAACTATATAATATTGAGAAGAGCTCTAATACAAAAATGTGTCCAAAACTAACCGACAAACATATTTGCCCAAATAGATTTGAAAAAATGAATGTCAAACTAGCTGTGCAGGCTATTAGCGATAGCACAGCAGCCGCTATAAAGACTGCTTCACAATTAAACAAATTTAGTGATGATATAAAAGAAGAAGCCCTTTCAACTGCAGATTGTTTCCAAAAATTAAATAACCTGTTCGATTGCTGCAACAGTAAATCGTTAAACGCTCAAAACCCTTACAAATCCGCTTTAAAAGAAAATAATATTTCGATGAATTATTTAAAAGAAATGAAGCATTATATTAAAGGACTTTATTTTGATGCAAGTTCTAATAAAGGTAAAATAAACTGTCTCAATGGTCTGTCGCAATCGATTGAAGCAATTTTGAAACTGTCGGATGATATTTTCTCAAATTCTGAAAATGTATTGTTTTTGTGCACCAACAAATTGAACCAAGATCGATTGGAAAATTTGTTCAATGTGGTCCGTTATAAAAAGAAAAATCCGAAATTATCAGCAGAGTTGTGTCTGTGAAATTAATTTATTCGTCCAAGTTCGGAAATTGTGAAGAAGATGATACTGAAAACCTTCAATTAGACTGGAACGCTATTGTTAATCCCATCAATGACAATGATATAGCTGTTGAAGAAATGATTGAAGCAAATTATCAACCAGAAATGGAACCGACCATGGAAACATCTACTTTTCCATAAAACAGTTTAGTGTTATCAAATACTTCAACTGAAAATAGCATTTCAGACAATGCAACAATGTACTTCGCTGGCTACGTGCTCTGGAAAATTTTCAAAAAGGGATTATGTCATAACTGTGAAATTTGTAAATCTTGCACTGTGTCAAATACCACTTAACGCGCTCCGCAGAATGGCTAGTTCATTACAAAAATTATTCCAGCACTTCTGATTTTGGAGCTTTAATTATTCCTACAGAGGAATTTTTCAAATTATGCAAAAAGCAAGTGAAAATATTCAAAACATTCTTTGAAAATAAGGCGCATCAGCAAAATATACTTAAAAATCTTGTTCATATTTGTTCAAATAAATTAGAATATTGGTATCATAGCGATCATCCTTGCTATTCCCATCGAATTCATATTTTAGAATTCTTTCTTCTAGTTTTGCTACGAAAAAATTGTACTTGGAAAATGAATGATATTAAATGTGCAAAAGACAATTAAAATATCGTTAATACCCGGTTAAATATTTTGAATTCTTGAATTTCAATTAGCACTAGCTGGTCTAACCGGATTTACACGGGACTCCATTATCATTAATACCCATGCTAGAGTGTTCCACAAAATAAAAATATTGGTTATATTTAATAAGCTGGATTAAAAAAATGTTAAAAATTATTCTGCCGTTTATTGTCAAACAACCGTCTTATATTTGGGTTAAGACCGTTTGTTCCCACCACCACCCCCGGAGATATAGACATATGAAGTAGATTTAGCCAGTCATTTGATCCATTTAACGTTGTTTCTTGAATGTTTTCAATCCGTTTTGGTGCTCAGTACCTCTCTATAAACCAGATTTCTAGTTTTTGAGCATCTCCAATTTGACAGTTTTCACCCCTTTTCACTGCCTTAAAAGTTGAATTTCAAAAAATCACTACTTGGAGCACCTATTTATTACTCTATGAGGTAGGTTGTAAAAGTATTTCAAATATCATGGAAATCGGGTCAGTGGTTCTGGAGATACTCTGATATATAAGTAAGCGGTATTTGGCTTAATATATAGATAATATAATACATATATAGACGATATGATGATATATTAGTTATTATAATATATATAATTATTATTTAATTATTATATATATTCTTATATTTATAATTAGATTATATATAATTAGTGTATGAAGACTTAGTAACGTAAAATCGTCGTTTTCCCCGCCCTAGAATACTTGCAAAGTTGCAAAATTCATTCAAGAATGAAATTTTATATCGAAAAATCGATTTTGTTGCTTTCTCGGCTCGTCCCTTCCTTAAATTTTTCAGCGCGAGTCATGTATAATGTGAGCATGACATCACCAAATCCTAAGCCATTGGAATGTGATAACAATTTCGTCAATATTCTTACTGAAATCAATAAGAATATTGACAATGTAAAATAATAATCACATTTCCATTAGGTTGGGATATTCTTATATTTAGTTTTCTTAAGATAATTCTTATATTTAGTTTTCTTAAGATAATTCTTATGTTTAGTTTCTCTTAAGATAATTCTTATATTTAGTTTCTCTTAAGATAATTCTTATATTTAGTTTTCTTAAGATAATCTTATATTTGTCGTATTAAGATATTTTTGATCAATTATTATCTATTTTAAAATTAATATAAAAGGATGGAAAACTCCAATAAGAGGGAGTGAAGTGAAGTTCAGTTAAGTTCAGTGAATTGTTGCTCGGTTAAGGAATATTGTTGTTAGTGCTAAGTTAAAAATATAATAAAATAATTTTAATCAAATTAAATTGTATTTTAATCAATTAAAATTAATTCCTTCCGTAGAAGAGATATCCAGTGATCAAACTTGAATCGTTTGTGAATATAAGAACAGTGGTGATATTAAAATTTAGTATCGGGACACGAAGTGAAAAGAGTGAAATCACGTAGACACGAAGAACTAAATTTATGACAAATCATCGCGATAAAAGATTCCGAATATTCGATTCTTTCCGATATATTGAAAATACGAATAACATGGCAACGGTAGAAGAATTAACATTAAAATTAACAGAAGCAACTAACCAACTAAATCAAATGTCTCAATTGGTGGAAAATTATCGTCAACATGAAAGTGCAAATGAGCATAGAGAAAAAGTTTTAAGAGAAGTGCGTTACATGTCAACTTTTACGGGAGAAGGTGATATAACAATTAACTCTTTCATTAGTAATGTGGAATACTATTTGTCCACCGTTACTGATAAAAATTTAATAAAATCTATGGTGAGAACGATATACTACGAAAAAATCCAAGGAGAGGCAAAGGAGACAATTATAAACATCCCACAACCGGACAATTGGAAGGACATCAAAACAATGCTGAAGATGCGGTACCGACCGGACACCGAACCAACAGAAATATACAGGAGGATCAGCAATCTTAAAGTTAATACGGTAAATGAACTAGCTTTAGAACTTCAAAATATTAAATATAAATCAGACGAGCTAAGAATCTATTATCAAGGTAGTAATTTCATAGATCTTAGTAATGTGGATAGTATATTAGTAAATATATCTAAAGAAATGACCCAAGGAATTTTATTGGATAAAATTTATGGGGAAAATAACTTAGGCGTAATTATCTCTATAATGAGAAACCGACGGTTTGAAGATTCGTGCATTAGATCTGAGTTCAAAAAATACAAAGGTTTTCAAAGTAAAATTGCCAGTAAAGGAGACAATAGGTCATTTAGGAAACCTAATGTCAACAATTATCCACAAACCAGTCAAAATTTGGGCACAAACAAATACAAAAATAATAATAACAATGTAAATAATTCAGGGCAAATAAGAAATTCATATCAAACATTCCCAAATTATAATAACTATAATAACTACGGAAATAATTCAGGGCAAATAAGAAAACCATATCAAACATTCCCAAATTATAATAATAATTATAATAACAAGCGGCACTACCAAACGTTCGGGAATCCTGGGGGAAATTCGGGCCAATATCGCCATCAACTGAATGATTCTAGGCAAGGACAGGCAGAACCAATGGAAATAGATAATATACAAAAGACAAATTTGAAAAAAGACAACAATAATGTCGATTTTTTACAAGGTTTTATTTAACTTCGTTTTCGGTTTCTCAGTTTCTCTGTTTCTCTGTTTCACTGCTCGGAACAAATATTGCAGTTTTTAACCAATTTCTACCACATAAATTTTCATGAATTTTTTTTACATAGCACAGATTTCAGGAACAGAACATGTTTAAAAAAAAAAAATAATATGTTTATTGTCAAAATCATTGCAATTAGAGCATAATTGTTAATCAAGTATCACTGAAATTGCATACGCAATTCAGTCAATTTCAAGGCAAAATTAACATTTGCCAAGAAGAAGACTGCTTACTGCCTGCGCACATTTTTATGTCGCTGAGCAGCGGTGGTTCATTGCCGAAAACAAGTTTCCTGCTTCGAAACACGCACGCATATTTTCTCCTTGCTCTCAACGAGGGGGAGATTTTTGTGTGCTGGCGAGTTCTGAATTAGGATAAATTTGCGCCTATTTGGTCGATGCACATTTTTGTTATGATTCTTTTTTAGCTGAGGGGAGGGTAATTCTATTCTTCATATTTTTTAAAAGAAATGTTTTCTATTTCTCAAATGAGTAACACCGCAAGAAGTATGGAGTGGGAGCTTTTCTAATATGATTTTATAATCATTTACTAAAGCTGAAAGCACCATTAATTGCATATTATTATATATGTAATATTTGTATAACATATTATTTATATTATAATAATAAATAAATACTATATGAATATATTCAGTTGGATATGTTTTGTGGTAAACAACTGGACAATGTATGCGCATTGCGCATATAAGTATATATTTATTGATAACACCGTGCTCTCGGCTCACACGTTAAAAGGTAAGGTCCACCGAAGGAATCAGAAATAAAATTTTACTTTAAACATTAGATTACAAAATTTTATTTTAAAAAGCACTAAAAACTAAGAAAATAAAAAATTAATAAATTAAAAAAATTAAATAACAATGTTTTATTTTAAAAAGCACTAAAAACTAATAAATAAACTTTCTACTTATACCACAGTATTTTGGTTACACCTAATTTAAAATAAAAACTTGGGGTGCATCTTAGAGTATAAAAAAGGAAGCGCTATAATCGTGTAAGCCTATTTCTTTCTCGCTCTAGCACATATTGAATTAAGGTCTAATGTGTCACTCCATAGCGCCTTAGACCTAGTAGTGTGGAAACAAAATATTTCCACAATGAATAATATATTATATTAACCCCCTAAGTTTATCCAAAAATTTTCGCCGCCTTCGTGAAATGCTTCACTATTATGCGTCTCATAATCAGCCGAAGGGGTGCATCTGCATATAGTTAGATAAAATTTAATATTTTGTATATGTTTCGTTTCAATGATAAGTAAAAGCAATCACTAACTGTTTATAATATTTCCAATTGATAATTTTAAACTTAAGTTATCGGTAAAATTATATTAGAAGTGTGTGTGTGTGCATTTTGTTTCATCAGCACCCCAACTTTTTATTTTAAACTAGATGTAACCAAAATACTGTGGTATAAGTAGAAAGTTTATTTATTACTTTTTAGTGCTTTTTAAAATAAAACATTGTTATTTAATTTTTTAATTTATTAATTTTTTATGAATTAGCCTCGGATGATCTTCCTATAATACAAATCACTATAAATAAACGAAAATATCTCGCATTAATAGACACTGGCTCCACTTTGAGCATTATTGATGATAGAATAAATGGATTTAAAAAAATCCAAATTCCTCCGATACATTTTTCTACGATAAACGGTAAAGATTCTATAAATTGTGAAGTTCATACTCCAGCACCGGAAGAAATAAAAGCCCCATCAGGAGCTTTAATAAGATGGAAAGTAAAGAATCTACCGAATAGAAGATATCAATTTATAGTAGGTACAGACATATTAACGAATTTAAATAGTATTATTGATCTAGAAGAAGGGACAGTAGTTCTAAATGAACAAAAAATAAAACTGTTAAATAACCCTTACCTAGCAAATCAAATCTGTACTCTAGAACAAGTTGATTCCGATATAGTAAAACATTTAAAAACTGAGCATCTGAATTTAGAAGAAAAAAAAATAGTGGAAAATTTGGTTAAAAGATTTAGCGATTTATTTTTCAAAGAAGGTGATAAACTCACAATGTACTATAGAAGTCCAACATGAAATAGTAACAACAACAAATCAACAAATAAATAGTAAACTATATAGATATCCACCTGTACATGAAGATGAAGTAAGAACTCACATAAAAGAAATGGAGCAGCAAGGTATAATTAGAAAAAGTAATTCTAAATACTCTAGCCCATTAATAGTTATCCCTAAAAAACCTGACAATTCTAAAAGAAAGAAGTTTAGAATTGTCATAGACTATCGAAAATTAAATGAAGTCACGGTAGATGATAAATTCCCACTACCAAATATTGATTCTATTCTAGACAAATTAGGGCGAGCACAATATTTTACGACAATAGACTTAGCAAAGGGATACCACCAAATTCCCATAAAAGAGGAAGATAAGAAGAAAACTGCTTTCATTACTCCATTTGGATTGTATGAGTATAATAGAATGCCTTTTGGTCTAAAAAATGCTCCTGTAACCTTTCAGAGGCTGATGAATGATATTCTGAGAGATCATATTAACAAAACTTGTGTAGTATATCTCGATGATATCTTAATATTCAGTACAACACTTCGAGAGCATGAAAAATCTATATCAGATATTTTTAATATCTTAAGGTCAAAAAAACTGAAAATTCAAATTGATAAGTGTAATTTCATGAAAAAGGAAACTGAATTTTTGGGACATACCTTAACTAAGGATGGAGTGAAACCTAATTCAGACAAAATAAAAATCATTCAGAAACTGGAAATACCTAAAACTTCAAAACAAATTAAAAGCTTTTTAGGTTTAACTGGTTATTATAGGAAATTCGTTAGAGATTATGCTAAAGTAGCACAACCAATTACGAAGTATTTAAAAAAAGGCATGAAAATAAATATAAATGATCCTTTGTATATTGAAGCCTTTGAAAAATTGAAAACTCTCATTACCAGTCATCCAGTATTAAAATATCCAGATTTTAAAAAACCATTCTCATTAACAACTGATGCATCTAATTATGCTATAGGTGCTGTCCTATCACAAGAAGGACACCCGGTATGTTTCGCATCAAGAACACTTAATAATCATGAGCGAAACTATTCAGCTACAGATAAAGAGTTTTTGGCAATTATATGGTCAATCAATTACTTCAGACCTTACCTTTATGGTAATAAATTTAAAATTTTTACTGATCACCAACCAATTAAATTTCTACATGCTAAATACAGAGGTAAAGATATATCTCCAAGACATCAACGATGGTTATTAAAGCTAGGAGAATATCAATTTGAAATAGAATACTTGAAGGGAAGAGAAAATAAAGTAGCTGATTTTTTGAGCAGATTAGAATCCAATAAAAACAACGAGGTTCAATTAGCAAATTCAATGTCACAAAATACTGTTTCAGAAGATAATAAATTCACGCTAGAAGGATTGTTTAATATAGAAGAAAATGATGTGACTATGGCAACATACCATTCAGCTGAAGAAGAGCTGCTAGATCATATTTGCATTAAAGAGGAAATTGTTAATAAGTATAAAACGCAATTAATTCTCACTAATAATAAAACCCAAGAATTGGAAATTATTATGGGTAGAAAAATTATATATATAGCTGAATACGATTTCAGTAGATTAGAAGAAATTTTCAGACAATATTTAAAAAAAGGAAAAGTAGGAATATTTACAGAACTAAGTGATACAAAATATAATGTGGTTCAAGAAAAACTGAGACAGATGTATTCTAATGACCAGAATATTAAATTTGTACGATGTTCGTATAGAGCACACGAAGTTAAAACTGAAGTAGAAGCAGTTAAACAGATATCACTATACCATGTTAGAGAAAGTTTACATTCAGGTAATCAGGAAACTTATAACCAAATAAAAAATAAAATCTACTATCCAAAACTCCTCGAATTAATTCAAATTGTTATAAATCAATGCGATATATGTCAAGAAGTTAAGTACGATAGAAAACTCCTACAGGTATCAATCAAATTATTCATATTGATACATGTTCAGGACCACAAAGAACACAACAAAACTCTAGAATTTAGATTTAACTTAAGCTCACGAATTTGTAAATCCAGCAAAACTCTTAATCCATGGACCATTGCAACTTAATGTATTCTCGATGAAATTTTACACTCGTCATGAATTAACAGTTTTGCTGTATGAAATATCCAAGCCAAACTCTTTGTTCTGCACTTCTGTATCTTCAACTCTTTTCCATTTCAATTTGTTGCAAGCAGTTAATTACTGTAATTGTATAGTTCAGTTATGCATAACTCTAAAAGTCTAAATTGCTAATTCTTTTCTAATATTCATTCGCTCAGTAACTTTGGCAGTGTCGATGTCAAATACTCTAGAATTAGTGAAATAAAAATTACTCATTTCATAGTTGAATTATATTAGTTAATCACGTCGGCTAAAATAAAGTGTTCACAATTAAATCGAATAGACTCAAATGTGGTGTTTTCTTTAAAGTTTTTTAACGGTTTGAACTTACACGGACCTCGTGCTAATTACACTCATTAACAATACATATGTTATAATGAAAAATAGTTTTTTAACAATAATTGATAAAT
Organism: Leptogaster cylindrica; assembly: GCA_963082835.1. Taxonomy (NCBI): domain Eukaryota; kingdom Metazoa; phylum Arthropoda; class Insecta; order Diptera; family Asilidae; genus Leptogaster; species Leptogaster cylindrica. The sequence continues at coordinate 13,412,132 of OY720107.1, read as the reverse complement.
TTTCGAAGTTTGGAGCAGCATATCATTTAACAGATAGAAATCACGTGAAAATAATAGAACAACTAGAAGATCACTTTAGTAAAATAGGAAAACCAAAGAAAATTGTAGCCGATAATGAATTAAATGGTATTTATTTAAAAGAATTCTTACAAAAAGAAAATATAGAATTTCATTTTACAAAATCAAACAGTCACACAGGAAACTCTGACATAGAAAGATTGCATAATACGATAGCTGAAAAAATTAGAATCCTCTTAGTAACAAACAAAAATCTAACAATTAAAAGAATAATGCAACAAGCAGTTAGAAGTTACAACAATCGCTTTCACTCAACTATCAAATCCACTCCGAATAATGTGCAAACCTTTAAGACTAACCCAGAAGAAATCAAACAGAATCTAGAGAAATTTAAAGAAAGGGTTTTAGCAAAAGTCAATAAAAATAGGGAAGAGTATGAAGAAATCAGGTCTAAAGGATTTATTAAGAATTATAAAGCAGTAAGGCATAAGGAAGAACCAAAATATAGAAAGGCTAAGCTAAGAAACATACATGTCACAAATATCAAAAGACCTTTAAAATTTACAGGTATGGACAATGATATTGACATGGTTACTGTTCATAGCACCAATTCAAGGAAGACTGGAAATCCATGAAATTAAAGACAACACTGGCTTTACCATAATAAAAAGTGATACCACAAAAATAGTAACCAAAACAAACATAATTTTGCATATAATTCACCCTTCAGAAATCATGGAAATCGTAAATAGTATGACAAATAATATAGAAAATCTAGAAATAAATAATAAGGATTTATTATTAACTGAATTAAAGTATATAAAAAATAAAGTTAATACAATTAATATTAGAGAAAATCGAAGCAAGAGAGGACTTCTTAATTTTGTAGGAAGCGCCTCTAAATGGCTATTCGGCACAATGGATGACCAAGACAAGATAGAAATAGAAAAACATTTACAAACTATTGATTATAATAATAACGCATTAATAAATAATTATAATGGACAAATAAAAATAAACAATAATTTTAATAAAACCTTAATTCAACTAAAAGATATTATATTAAAAGATAGAGGCTTAGTAACAGAGCAATTTAATAAGCTAAAACCTAGTATGCAGCAAAATTTATACTATGACCAGTTATTTAAAATACAGATATTAAAAGAAAAAATAGAACACATTCAGGATAATTTAGCATCAGCTAGGCATGGTATATTACATCCAAACATATTAACCGATAAAGAAATTCAGGAATATGATATAGATTTTGAAAAACTAAAATATATAAAATTAGGTGTCTGTAAATACGAGAATAAGGCCATAATATTCGCCATTAAAGTTCCAAAAACTTTTAGCAAAATACAACTAAAAATTATCATACCAATCCCAAATAAACAAAACAGAGAAATAGACTATCCACAGGAAACGATCTTTGAATTTGGAGGATTTATATACACATATGAAAATTTAAAAACATTAAATGAATTAAAACAGAGTAAAAATTGTATTTATAAAGAAAATTGTAAACTAATTAGAAATAGTAAAGTAGAAATAAATGTTATAGATGAAGAAACAATCGTAATTAAAAATGCTGACAAAATAATTTTAAGTCAAAACTGCGATAGCAGACACATCATATTTTCTGGAAACACACTAATCCATTTCAATAACTGGACAATCAAGATTATGGAACAAATTTTTACAAATGAAAAAGAAGTTAAAGATGATAGATTTCATTACCCTAATTTAAAGCAATATCCTAATTTTACTGATTCTGTTAACTTTGAAGACTTAGTATTAACTCACGAAAATAATATAAAAGAAATCAAAGAACTAAAATTTCATAAACAAGTGTCAGTAGGTATTAATTTCGGATTATTTTTGTTGATTGCTGCAAGTATACTATTTGTCATTATAAAAATATACAAAATTAAAAGAATTCAGGAGAATTCTAACTCTAAGGGGGGAGAAGTCATGTATAATGTCAGCATGACATCACCAAATCCTAAGCCATTGGAATGTGATAACAATTTCGTCAATATTCTTACTGAAATCAATAAGAATATTGACAATGTAAAATAATAATCACATTTCCATTAGGTTGGGATATTCTTATATTTAGTTTTCTTAAGATAATTCTTATATTTTGTTTTCTTAAGATAATTCTTATATTTAGTTTCTCTTAAGATAATTCTTATATTTAGTTTCTCTTAAGATAATTCTTATATTTAGTTTTCTTAAGATAATCTTATATTATTGTCGTATTAAGATATTTTTGATCAATTATTATCTATTTTAAAATTAATATAAAAGGATGGAAAACTCCAATAAGAGGGAGTGAAGGAATTCAACTAAAGAAGTGAAGTTCAGTTAAGTTCAGTGAATTGTTGCTCGGTTAAGGAATATTGTTGTTAGTGCTAAGTTAAAAATATAATAAAATAATTTTAATCAAATTAAATTGTATTTTAATCAATTAAAATTATTTAATTCGCGCACCGACGTCAAGTGCTAAGAAATGTGCAAAGAATATCAGAGCAGCATGTCCCCCTTTCCTCACTGATGGGTACGGTTCCCTTTCCTAAAAGCGTCTCGCTGCTCCGATGTCGCCGCACACGACCAAAGCACACACAAGAAGCACGAGGGAAAAGAGCTATATTTCGGCACTAAGAGCTTTATTTCAGAAATATATTTCTGATTTTCTTGGGAGCAAAATTTTACATGCGACTGGACATCTACACTACTGTCCATAGAAAAGTGGACAGTACGAAAAACCTTAGAAAGTGAAAAGTTCGAAGCTCTAACTGTTTTAGTATGTAAAAAATAGTCGAAATTAAAACAAATAACATATTTCTATTATGTTTTATTGCATTTGTTTAAAAAAAATACTTATAATTGTTTAATATTTAGTATTGCTGCCTTTATTTTTCAAAACTTCTCCTAATCTTCTTGGCATTGACTCAATTAGCTTGTTTATTAGTGATGATGGAATTTCATCCCAGGCTTTACGAATTGCATCCCAAAGTTCGTTTATGGTGTTTGGTGGTTCCTTTTGAAGTTCCCTATCGATATGGTCCCATAAATTTTCAATGGGGTTTAGGTCAGGGCTCTGTGCAGGCCAGTTGTCCAACGTTTCGATGTTATTTCGTTCCAACCACATTTTGGTACTCCTGGCAGTGTGGCAGGGTGCATTATCTTGTTGGAAGATCAGTATACGAGGATGTGCGTAGTTATCCAATGAAGTGAGTAATCCTTCTTCCAGAATCGATTGGTATACTGCCGCGTTTATCTTCACTCCAACGTCGATTTTCTTCAATGTTCCGACTCCTTGTGCAGAAAAACATCCCCAAACCATAATCCCCTGCCTGCTTTTTGTGGTTCCTTGAACGCATTCCGGTAGGAACTGCTCTCCAGCACGTCGGATGCATCTTTGAGGTCTATCGCTCACCAAACAGAACCGACATTCGTCAGACCAGATAATTTTTGTCCAGTCGGTTTTTTCGTGTGCTTTCGCCCACTCGCATCTCTGCTTATGTCGAGGTGTTAACAGTGGAACCCTCCGACAACGATAACTTCGGATCCCTTCAGCCTTCAGATGACGACTTACAGTCTGCCGACTAACTTGGAAACCCGCTGATGTCTGGAAAGTGGCAGCCAGCTCCACGAAGGTTGTTCTCCTATTCCGTAGGGCCAAGCTTTTAAGAGAACGACGGTCCCTGTTGGTTAGTTTCGTTCGCCTTCCTGTCCCTACTTTACGGGAAACTGACCTCCTTTCACGATACATCTTCAAAATCTTTTCCACGCCGCTCTTGCTTATTGTAACACCCTCGTTTTTCATTATTTGTACAATACTCCGAATGGACTTTCCACTTTTATTTAGCCCAATTATCACTCCTCGTTGACCTTCGGTTAATTGTTTCGTACACAAACGTACAAAAATAATCAATAATAATTTAAAAAAATACAAATGATCAATTTTACTGCAATGTTTTAATTATTTTAATATATTAAAATACAAAACAGACATTTATTTTTCTATATAAAAAAAAATATCGCGTTATTATACAAATGTCTAAAAAACTTAACCAAATTTACTGTAAATTTAATTTATACAATTAGTTTTTAAAAATAAAATTAATAATTACTGTTTGACAGGTGCCATTTAAAGTAAAAACAGTTGACAACAATTTCTTTCACTTAAAACACCGTTTCTCAAAAATCGCCTTCTTTTAAACTTTCACTGATAACACTGCTAATTAGTACGCCTTGACAAATGTAAATGTGATTTAATGACTCCAAACACACCCTTTTATACATCCTGTAAGTATGGAACTACCACGCAAAAAAAGGAGAGGGGAGGAACCTTTAAATTCTAAGAAAAGTTAAATTCGCAGCTGTCCACTTTTCTATGGACAGTAGTGTAGTGTATTAAGTTTGTCTATGGTAATAGATAGATATTACAATCCCGCTTACGCTTACCATGGTGTAGAGAAATTTACTTAGTAAAATAGTTTTTCTGTCGCTTGGTATATTTTAATATTACACTATATTTATATTTTTGAACTCAGAATTTTCTTGTCTTTCATTTGACATCTCACTCGATATGATAGCAAAAATTTTTTTTTTCAGCGCCCCCCTTTTTTCGATGTAACCGTTATATTGTCATCCGGATGTAATATCCATCCTATTGTCACATGGACCATAATTACGAATCGATTGACACCTCAATCATCAAAATCGGCTCAGTAGTTTAGACGCTACGATGGAACATACGTACATACATACATACATAGACTGCTATATTCATAACCCTTCTTTTTGGCTTTGCCGCAGTCTGGTAAAAATTGTTGAACTTTCGAAGAAAAATTTAATAGCTTTTGTTAAAAATTTAATTCAAAAGGAATTTTGGAACTTATGAAGTAAAAAATAAAGTTTTTTGTTAAAAATTGCATAAGACAAAAATTTTTGAACTTTCGAAGAAAAAATAAAAAGCCTTTGTTGAAAATTCAATTAAATTAAAAAGGAATTTTGGAACTTTTGAAGTAAGAAATAAAAAGTTTTTTGTTAAAAATTGCATAAGACAAGAATTTTTGAACTTTCGAAGAAAAAATAAAAGCGTTTGTTGAAAATTTAATTAAAAAGGAATTTTGAAACTTTGGAAGTAAAAAATAAAGTTTTTTGTTAAAAATTGCATAAGACAAGAATTTTTGAACTTTCGAAAAAAAAATAAAAAGCTTTTGTTAATGAATTCTATATTTCCCCACACTGTACTTTTCACCATTAAAAAGTTTTAAATATTCCTTTTAATTTTAAAATTTTCCATATTGTTGTTGGAGGTTTTTTTTACTTTTTAATGAACACTACACAGTTTTCTGTCTCCACTGTTAATTATTTTACACAGTGTTAGATTCTGGGCCCATAACCTATTGGATTGTGGGCGATTCTTTTAAAATAAAAACACCACATATACTATTTAATTTACTTTATTTAAACGATTTCTAAATTTCACAAGGAAGAGATCTTTGCATTACTTTTAATAGAATAATATTCAAGATACCTAAAATAATTTTTACATCCTTATCATCAACATCTGGTCACCAGATGGGTTTCTCATTTCAAGGAAGAATAACCCGTAGTTCAGGTATTTACAGAGAACATGAATTTTTATTACCGATCATATATTTTTGCCTATTGTCCAATGTACATAAGGAAGGAGATATAAAATCCAACAGAAACAAACCTTTAATCATTAAAACGAAAACATTAACAACCTGTCCCATTAATAGAAATCTTTGTTTACAAAGTACAAATTAAATGAGTAAACAGAACGAAATTAATGTCTTACTTAATATGCTTAAAAGAAGTGAGAAAAAGCAATTTAAAATTTATCTCAAAGAGAAGTAAATCGAAAACGCTTTCTTTTATTAAATTATAATATTCAAATAATCGCGCCAAACATTTTGCGCTTATTATTATGTGAACATCATCGTTCCGTTTCTCTAGCAAATGTCATTCTGTTGTTGGCTAATGTTCCTGGCATTGACTTACACAGCAACAAGTTAAATTGTGTACATACGAGAGGTGTCGCTTCTTAGTTTAAATATTTTTTGCCATTGGTGAATGGTGAGACCAAAAATTTAGTACGCGTACTAACACGTAGACGTGGTCTCTCAACCAAGTTTACTCGTACCATGTTCGAGCATTAAGCCGGAGGTACACGATACGGAAAACGTCGTATTTATAAGCGATACGCCGTATTTCATATCGTGTGACTCGACGATAAGCAATATGGTGTATCGCTTATAAATATCCCAAAAATTTCGGAATATTTTCGGCACATCCAAGCAATTTGCGGGGTACAAATTTCCCGAGTCACACCATACAAAACTTTATGAACACAGTTTTGAGATTACTGCTCTTACGGGCGGCGCGGCGTCGCGGTAATCTGTGAATTCAAAATACAGGTTGCAAACTCATTTTTGCTTATCGTGTGACTCGATGTGTCAAAAGTGACATCCACAAAGATATTTCCTTATAAATATGACGTTTTCCGTATCGTGTACCTCCGGCTTTAGGCCCAACCAAATTGTACATAAGAATACGTACGTAATTGAACGAACGTAAGCTTTCGTATGTCAAAATTACGTCAAAACGTAAATGTACCCAAAATGAATACGTGACGATACGTAAGGTAAACACAACAAATTGCTTTTACCCAAATGTCAAAATTCCGTCAGCATACGCAAGAGTTGGATTCTCACCCAATCTTGCGTACTTGACGAACGTAAATTTGACATTTCCGACTTGACGAACGTAAGCTGACGGACATTTTGGGCGAATACATTAGTAGGCCATATGCCCAGCCTTATATTATGTTATGTTATGTTTTCTTATGTACATTTTGGTTGGGCCTATTTACAGTACCCTTAAGATTTCGCATCTGCGCCATTTTGAACAGAACGTTCGAGGAGGTGAACGCGATGACGCGCAAGTATTTTAAAGTTTTTTTATACAAACGTTGAACGTGGAGACGTCACACAGCGGTCAAAAAAGTTTGAGGCATATTCTTTGTCATGATACAAAGAACATAAGGTATGCCAATGATTTCGCACCCGCGCCATTTTGCGCGTCATCGGGTTCACCCAATGAGCATTCGATGGTTTGACAGTTTTTGTTTACAAATTCGTGTGCAAGTTTTAAAAGTTTTTAAAGATTTTCAATAGTTTTTAATATTAATTGTACTATTTTGAATTTAAAATGGTTTAGTGTGTAATAAAGAACTGTAAAAATATCATGAAATATACTGAAATACTGTTAATTAAAGCAAAAATTGTAATTGCCGAAGAAGTAGTGAAGAAGTTATTTTTTAGATGTAGAATGTATTTTACGATAAGATACTTAAACAGAAATTAGTCTAATGTTGTCAGTAAACAAAAATTAAGAAAAAAATAAAAACTGTGACATAAAATTTACTGTTTTATTGTTTCGTCTATATTACACTTTTAATTTGATTATAATATAAAGTTTCAGTTGTTATTAATTGAAAAATATCATTTTAAATAATTTCTCAGATGAATTGCCGAGGGAAATGCTTTCAGTAACATTTGAAAAGTGCGGCTAAAAATTACGCATTTGAAAATTCGTGCACGTAGTGACGTCACGCCAGTTGTCAAAAAAATCTTTGGCATAGCTTATGTTCTTTGTATCATAATTTACTAGTTTATCAGGTTTTGATTGAAAGCAGACTAAAAAATCGGTTCAACTTCAGTTATCTTCGGACAACGATTGAGGTACAAGGGAATAACCAAGCTCTGTTTGCGACAGTTAAGTGTGTGCCAGATTGCCAGTGAAAGGCAGCAAAAGGTAGTGTAAAAATTCAGACTTCAGAAACCAATTTACCAGAGTCGAGTGCCGTACAAAGAATTCAAAGAAATTCTTAGTTTTTTAAATATCAATATTTTGTGGTTTTCAAGTGAATATTTTAAGTGTACCTCAGTTATATTTCGTCTTAACCATTTTATAACACTTAATATGCATAATGTGTATTTATCTTGAGAACTAAACGAGTACCTAAAGTATAGTTGGCGTAGGTCAATTTTGGAATACCATAGAAGTAGAACGGCACAGATTTAACACAAAAGAGACGTTTGTTTAGAAATCGTGTAAAAAGTTGCGCTAAAACAATTTCCAATCGTAAAAAGAGAAATGTGTTCTAAATTATTATGAAAGCGGGGAGACACCGATAACTATGTGCAATTCACTTTTTCGATTCTTTGAGTTCCGAAGCACTAAACGTACAATATAATTAATCAATTAATTGAAAATGTTGTGTATTGAATGTGATGTATAGTGATTAACAACCGCTTTCCAAAGGATTTTGTGGTATTAGGCTATGAGTGAACAACCGCAACGAACCGAGTTTTTTATGAAGGATACCTCGTAAGCGGTAGGGTTCAAAACTCTTTAAATTATTTCTCCAGCAATAAGCGTCGCAAAATCCTTGGGAAGCTCAAATTATCGAAAAAGTGAATTGTCACATTTATCGGTATTAATAAAATTAATTGTGATCATAACAACTTCTTTCGAAAGAAAGTTAATGTGTGAATATTCACTATTCAGTAAACAAAATCAATATTTTTATATACATATGATTATGGCTTATATATCAGCATTAAGAAGGTACTGCCTGCTTTTCATTTGCTCTTCGCTTATTTCAAACTTGACCTTATCATTTCACTGAAGCAACATCGTACAAAAATTCAATTTTGTAGCTATAAGCATTCTCGCTTCATGTTCTTGATAGGCAACAGGTAGATAACATAACAGCAGATAAAAATGTTTCAATTTCATTTTTGACAATTTCCCAATTTCTGGGAAATACTTGCATATACATAATCTTTTATATACCTACTATAATCTTTTTTCCATATACACTCTCAAAAAAGAGTTTCGCTTCTAAAGCGGCCCATAGACGAACAACTTGGTTGTCAACAAGTCGCAAAATTGCCATGTTGGTCTCTGATGAAAAATCATGTATTTATGGAAACGTAGCGACCAGGTTGACAACCGTCGTCTGTGGGCGGCTTTATTGAATTGAATATTGCTATCGGCAAACCTGTATGGAGAGTTTTTTCTTACAATGTGCGGCTAGTTCAAGAATTGCGATTATTTCGGTTGACATCGATTGGAAAGTGACTCAAAAGACATATTTGAAGGGAAAATAAAGTAAATGACTCATTTCAATTCAAAGAAATTTCGTGTTTCATCTTGTTGAATAGCAGAAAAAAGCACTTAAGATTATCTTTTCAAAATATATACTATCAATATGTACCTTCATTGTATTTAATTACTTATTGGCTATTGCATAGACTGGAACCAACGCCAGGAATATATGTTACTTTTATAAACAATGAACCCATAATCAGCCCATGTTATATTTTGCTATGAAATTTACAGCAGCACTAAGTAAGTAGGTGTTAATGGAAATATTTTGAAAATTTTAAATTATTTAGATAGGTACTTATTGAAAAAAATGAAATTAAAAGCTTTTATTTGTATTTTTTAGGTAGATTTCGAAGAAAAGCTACCTATTGAGATGTATACCATGTCACGACTTTCAAAAAATTCTTTCATATAGTTTTTCGTTTCATGCGTCCCTCAGTACGAAACCACCACCCGCCGTTCGAAAGTTTATACAGAGTGTTTAAAAACAACACGGCAATATTTAAGGGGGTGATGGCTGAGTTCATTTCATGAAAAAAAGTTCATAATATAAACATAGGTCCAGAAATGCATGGTTTCCAAGATACAGGGTGTTTTTATAAAATATCTGTTTTTTTTAACAATATCTGAAATATCTTTCGTCCGATTTTTTTGTAACTTTGCAGCATTATTTGCAGTAATAATGAGCTCATTTCACCTTAACTAGACTAAGGTTATTAAGTCCAGTGGCGTGCGTGGGGGCACCTTAAGCAATATTATTGACAAAAAATGTGTACACCACTGACTTTTTTCTAATTATAATATTTTTTTTAAATAAATCAAGCAAAAATATAGCTTTTTGGTCTCCTGAGTTTTTACGTATCTTTCCTCGTTTTCGAGATAAAAAGCAAAAACCATTTGATTGAATGTCCATTTACCATACAAAATATTTAAGAAAATTTTGAACTATTTTAATTTGCTTTGTTTCGCACTACAGGGCGAAAACAATTATTTGACAAAAAGTATCAACATAATATTACCAAAATTTACCAAAAAAAACTATGGAATGAATGTAAAAGATAGATATTACAATCCCGCTTACGCTTACGATGGTGTAGAGAAATTTACTTAGTAAAATAGTTTTGCTGTCGCTTGGTATATTTTAATATTACACTATATTTATATTTATGAACTTAGAATTTTCTTCTCTTTCATTTGACATCTCACTCGATATGATTGCAAAAAAATTTTTTTTCAGCGACCCCTTTTTTCGATGTAACATCCGTCATATTGTCATCCGGATGTAACATCCTATCGTCACTCGGACCATAATTTCGAACCGATTGACACCTCATTCATCAAAATCGGCTCAGTAGTTTAGACGCTACGATGGAACATACGTACATGCATACATACATAATATGTGTAGACTGCTAAATTCATAACCCTTCTTTTTGGCTTTGCAGCAGTCGGGTAAAAAGGCAAGATACAAATTTTTAAGAATTTTTTACCGCCATGAATTTCAATATAAAATTTCATCCCCTATTTTACCCCCTTAGGTGTGGAATTTCAAAAAATCCGGATATACCTTTTTTCTTTATTTCTAACCAAAAGGCCAAATATTAATTTTTATGAATTTTTACTGCAAAGATGGCGGATTTCCATATAAACTTTCATCCTCTATTTTACCCCCTTAGGGGTGAAATTTCAAAAACCGGTTCTTAGTGAGCACCTGTGACATAAGTTGTAGAAGTATACAAAATTTCATGGAAATCGGCTCTGCGGTTTTCGAGAAACAATGATCAGTCAGTGGGTTTTGAATTTTATATATATAGATAGATTATGTTCTTGTATAGCTTTTTCTTTTTGCTTAGCTCCTAAGAGTCGAGGTGCGATGTTAAATTAGACTATAACCTTCCTCAAGAATTGGGCTATCAAATGCAAAAAGAATTACTGACTGGTAGTTTCAGAGATTTGCGCGTTCATAAATGAGTTGTTTGTAACAGCAATGTGGGGTTTTTGCTATCAGCCTATCGTCTGACTTCGGCTTGAAGTAAAACTTTAAATAATCCGACTGCAAAAGAAAAGTAGACACTTGCTTATCATGTGACTCGATGTCACAAAAATATGCCAAAACATTATTTGATTATAAATATTTTGCTGTTTTTGCTATCGTGTGAATCCGGCTTTATACAAATTACACCTAATCGGAAATAAAATATTGTACAAGTTTAAATAAATAGATATTTTGTAATTAAATTTTAAACTTAAATTTTAAATAAAATGCACTGAGCCTTCCAAAATTGTCGACATGAATTAGATGTTTAGTTTATGTAGTTTCTGAAATTTTTAAAAACTCAACAAGTCAACACTGTAATTTGAATATCCAATATAATTTAATTAAAATATTTCCTGTTCTACGTTCCGCCCGCACACGAAATGTTCGCGGTGTGATTTCATCATCAACCCAATGTAATAGATGAATCTCTGCGTTAAGTATTTTCGCAAGACTTGAACCATGTATAATGTGTTTGTGGTAGGGACAAGATACTTTAACAAAATTTATTACCTTGCTTGGGACTATTTGCGGAAACTCGTTGCTTGAACTTCAATAACATCAATGTTACAGCGCAATGAACCTGGTCTGGTTAATGATTTCGTTTTGGCAATAGTAATTAAAATTTATGCGCATTTATTTGTAACACACTGTTTATTGTTGTCCTGAATGTGAGTGCAGGAAATTTAAAGCTTATTGATATAATGAAGTAAAGTGAAAGTAATTGAAGGGTCATTTCATGTCAAATCACCCAGTGCTATGTGCCATCAAACCTCGGAAATTTCAAAATTAATTTGAGTTTATTTTATACATATCTATTCATAAAAAAAAATTTGAAAAATATCTGAGATGTGATAGCACGGCCGAATATTAAAATCTGACGTGAAAATATAGGGAAATTATTGCACAATACTTTATTACTGAAGAAGTAGTGTAGAGGGGGAATTGGGAAGTATATTTTACAAATTTATCTGGTTCGAATTTTTGAAGTGAAAACTTCTTTAGCCGCGTTGAGCATTTTTTGGTAGGGGAAAATGGGCACGATACCGATAACTGGCAAATTAAATTTTCGACATTTTTCGAAGGATTTTGGGACGCTGATCACGGGAAAAATAATTTAAAAAATCCCAGGTGGACCATTTACGGATATCCTTTGAAAAAAAATTCAGTTCATCTGGCTCCTAAAATCCTTCGGAAACTGGTTTATTTATACTTATTTATCACTTTAACGACCTAATAACAATGTAAAGTTATTGTATTATTATTATTTTCAAGACAAGCACGCATTCACATTATTACATGAATGAATACTCTAATTTTAAGTAAAAGTGCGAAGAAATAATAAACCGAATGAACCGACATGATAGTTGAACAAAGTTTGTTTTGTTATATATATAAGAATATATATAATAATTATATATATTACAATAACTGGAGCATCTGGAGTTCGGTTGTTTTGTTTGTGCGCTCTTGTATTTTTTGTCGTGGCGGGCGATTTAGCTTGTTTTTGACTTTGATTTTTCTCTTGATTTTGTGTGAACCTATTGCCGCTGTCGTGGTGTACTTTTTTTTCTTCGTTGTGCACTGTGGTAGCTTTTTATGCTACCTTTTTTATTCTTGACTTGTTGGTGCTTTTGTCCGATCTTCGTTTGTGCGCGCGTGGACTTTGTTCTTTGGCTCTCAGCTGTTTTTCGCCTAGTGTGTTATTGAACTTTGGACCTAGGCTTCTACGTCACTTTGCTTTTGTTTGAGGATTGACTGTTCTGCCTCTCTGGTTAATTGTTTACAATGGCTCCCTGTAAGGTTTGTGATGGCAAACTGGCGGGTGACGTGATCGAATGTGACGGTATTTGTATGACATCTTTTCACGCTTCTTGTTTACGTCGCAGTGTTCGGCAGCAGGCAGGGCCGGAACCTAGGACCTGCTTAGAGTGCTCGGAAATCAAGCCTTGTCATGTCCTCAGGATGTTGACCCCAATGTTTGAGGCTATTTCTAGCGAACGAGAAATACTGGCCTCTAAATTGCATTCTGTTCTTTCTAGCTGGGCCAGCTTCCAATCTGTTATTGATGATTTGTCGTCACTCAATGCCAAGGTTGATAACATTTTGGATGTGGTGTCTCGATCTCTGGAGCATTCAACTTCGCTGTTGGATAAATCGCATCAACTTCACTCTAAGGTAGCAGTCTTGTCGAGTTCTGTGGATGATCTTCATTCTGTCTTCGCTGGGACCGAGTTGCCGACTACAGTTCTTCCAATGGTCGAGGATATTCGCCGTAGTATGTCGCAAGTAAAGATTGACCTTGGCTCTTTCTCAGACAAAATCTTGTCGAACTCTCCCTTTCCGAGCGTTCTTCGTCTGCAGAAGGCGTTCCTGGATGTGGCTCCCCTTCTATTGCGGCACCTCTGCCTGCGGATGACAATACTTCCAACTCTGGAGCTTTGCCTTTGGGAACTTCTCGGGCTGTCACTGATTCTGACACGTCAAATCTTGGAGATGCTCATTGTTTTAATGCTCGTCATCGTAATAAGGCTACTGTTAACAACAAAAGAAGTAAACGTGCTAATGCTCCTGCATCTGCGTCACCAGGTGTGGTTCCCCTTTTTACCTCTCCTCAGGCAGATATCATCCCCGTGCAGCAGCTTGTGGACTCTTCTGTCACCGATCCTGTTATGGCTTTACGTCCGGCCGTGCCTCCTAGATCTGTCTTCGTTTCCCGTCTTCATCCGGACACCTCATCTGATGATGTTGCGCGTCATATTGCTAAGCAGCTGGATATTTCTTCCGACTGCATATCTTGTGTGCGTATTGACAAACCGCGCAACGGCGCTGATTCGTTTTCGGCTTCTTTCAAATTGGTGGTTCCTGATCCTCTGTTTGAAAAAATTACTCTGGCATCTTGGTGGCCTAATGGTGCTATTGCACGTGAATTCATTCCTAGACGCCGCTCAGCCGTTAATCGCAAGGTTGCTTCTACTGTTCCTAAATGTTCAAAAAACTCATCAGCGAAGTCAGTATCTATTACGGTAACGTAACTGGATTAAGGACTAAAACATCTCATCTCTTTTTGAATTCTTCGAAATCAATCTTTGACGTCGTCTGTTTGACTGAAACTTGGCTTTGTGGAGGTTTCGAGGATTCCGAGCTTTTCAGCTCTGACTACTGTGTCTTCCGGCGTGACCGCTTTTCTGCTCTTGGTGCACCTGTTGGCGGAGGAGTCTTGTGTGCCGTGCGTCGGGACTTTTCGTGTGAGATTGTCGACACTTCTCATCTGCTTGATCTGGAGCTCGTCTGTGTGGTTGTTCATCTGAGGCTCAAAAATATTTTCATCGTCACAGTCTACATCCCTCCGAATTCGGCCTCTGGTATTTATGATAGTTTGTCTTCATTTTTTGACGGTCTTTCTAACGACATAAGTAGGGGAGCGGCGTACAATGTGCGCATAGTTTTGAGTTTAGAGCTCTAAAGGATACTTAAAGGAGGCTTAGATCAGTAGTGAAGACACGAGTCGAAAGGAAATTTACTAAGCTTTGTTATCAGTGAAGAAATCATTATTCAGTTGTAGATATTTTCCGAGATATAGCTCGAAAACTGCAGGGACCTCTTTGCGCCACATTGTACGCACATGCGTACAATGTGGCGCACTATTAAAAGTGTAACATCTGCGTGGAAAAATAAAGTAAATACAATAGATATTTGATACTTTTCAAAAATTTATTAGAATAATAGGTTAAGCATGATCAAAAATTTAAAAATTCTTGATCGGCTTAAACATCATAGTCGAAATCGCAATAAATGCTAATATAGAAACCAGTGGATATATTAGCACATTCCAAGTGCTTTTTCAGGTTTTCCTCGGCACTAAAAGGAAGGACAAAATATGTCGTAGCTAAAGGAGCAATAAAACATTTAAAAACCATAACATCTTTGTCATTGAACACACCTAATGAATGCGCCACTTTGTACGAACCGCGTGCGCCACATTGGAATTTTTCTGTTATTTTGAAAAATGATCGAAGTTATAAGAAAAATTTAAGATAATCCAAAATCAATTATGATGTTTAAAAGAGGACATCACAGTGAGTCTTTGCATATAAAGTTTTCATAAATGTCTTAAAAATACTAGATGTTGTGAAGGAATGAAAAAAATTAAAAAAAACTTCAAAAATGGGTTTTTTTGATTTTTTTCACAAGACATATTAAATGCGCGGTTGATCGCACCTGTTACTTAGACAAAGTTGGGTTGCTAACTAACACACTTATGACACCGGACAGATTTCATCTACCAATTGTTATAATACCCAAAAAGGCTCTGGGCCACATTGTACGCTGCGCCACTATGTACGCCGCTCCCCTACATCTGACGAAATTCTGGTGGTTGGCGATTTCAACCTCCCGTCTGTTAGCTGGAGCCCTTCTGAAGATGCTGTTTCGATGCTGCCTACGTGCGTTGGTCCTTGCCATGTTTCCTCATTCCTGGATAACATGGCATCTTCAGGCTTGTCACAGTGCAACGCAGTCGCCAACGGGAATAACAGGTATCTTGATCTCGTTTTCTCATCTGATCCTGCATCTACGATGGTTAAACGCTGCTTGGACCCGTTGCTGCCTGAATGTAATCATCATCCTGCTTTGTTTCTGGTTTTTTCGTTTGAGCCTATTCTATATGTTTCATCTTTTCCGTGCAACATTTGTTATGATTTTGTAAAAGCTGACTTCTCTGCGATTGGTCAGTGGTTATCTACTTGTGATTGCGGGGTGGTTCTGAACGAGCGTGATATTAATTCTGCTGTTACCTCATTCTATAACATTATCTCCACTTGCTTTGCTCTTCTTGTCCCTGTTAAGAGGTCTACATACTCTACCTCTGGTTCCTTCCAACCCTGGCTCAACTCTTCGGTAAGGCACTTGAGAAATCTTAAAAGTAAGGCTTGGAAGGTTTATTGTTCCTCTCGCATTGAGGATGACTATTTAGAATATTTGAATCTCCGCAATCTTTTTATCACTGCTGTTAGGTCCTCGTATTCTGATTATGTTGCCAGTATCAAACTAGGCCTTCGCAATAATTCTAAGCTTTTTTGGCGGTTTGTCAATGTAAAACGTTCCTCTGATGGTTACCCGTCTTCCTTGTTTTTTGAGTCCATCAAGAGCTCCGATTCTTTGGTTATTGCTAACCTTTTTGCTGATTTTTTCAAAGCAGCCTTCTGTGATATTTCCTGTGATAGTAGTTGTAATGATTTTGATCACTTGACGAGGCTTCCGCCGCCCTCTCTGACGATTAAAGATCTTATTTTTAATGACAATATCGTTCTTGAACGTATTGCTAAAATAACTGAATCTTTTTCGATGAGCTCTGATGGTATTCCGTCCTGTTTTTTAAAACGTTGCGGCCTAGAAATTGCTCCTGTCCTGTGTTATTTGTTTAATTTTTCACTTTCTGTTGGTGTTTTCCCGCAACATTGGAAGCAATCGATTATTACTCCCTTACACAAAAAGGGTTCAAAATTTGATGTTGCTAATTATCGGCCTGTGGCCAATCTGTGTCCCATTGCAAAGCTTTTTGAATCTTTGGTGTGTGATGTCCTGTATTTTCACTCCAAATCTTTCCTTTCACCGTGTCAACATGGGTTTATGAAGGGTAGATCGACTACAACGAATCTCGCTGTTTTCTCTGATTTCTGTTTGTCCGCTATTGAAGCGGGGAATCAGGTTGACTGCATTTTCACTGATTTCAGCAAGGCGTTTGACAAGATTAATCACAGGATTCTTGTGCAGAAACTCTCTTTGCTTGGGTTTCCCAGATTTTTTGTGGATTGGATTTCTTCGTACCTTTCTGTTCGTACGCAACGTGTCTGCTTTCGTGGTGTTCTATCGGAGCCTTTGATCAACACATCTGGTGTTCCTCAAGGCAGCCATCTTGGCCCACTTCTCTTTGTCATTTACATCAATGACATTTCCCTCATTGTGAAGCATTCCAATATTTTATGTTATGCTGACGATACGAAAATTTTTCGTACTATTCATAATGAACTTGACTGTCTTCTTTTAAATTCTGACTTGGATGCTTTCCATCAATGGTGCATTGCCAATCAACTTCCCCTGAATGTTTCAAAGTGTACCTGTATGTCCTTCTCCCGTAAAAGGAATCCGTTCCTTTTCGACTATTCTGTTAGTGGGCTGCGTCTTAGCAGACTTGACAAAACAAAAGATCTGGGTGTTATTATTAATTCTCAATTTTCTTTTGACGACCACATTGAATCTGTGATTGGCCGTGCTTGCTCAACGCTTGGATTTGTGAGGCGATGGTCAAAGGAGTTTGACGATCCCTTTATCTCGAAGCTCCTTTATTGCACGTTTGTCCGTCCGATTCTTGAATATGCCAGTCCTATTTGGTCCCCCTTTTATGACTGCTATATTAAAAGGATTGAGGCTGTGCAGCGTAGGTTTTTGCGATTTGCTCTCCGTGGTTTGCCTTGGGAAGATCCCTTTCATCTCTCTCCTTATTCAGATCGCCTCAAACTTATTGATCTGTCATCTTTAGAGCACAGAAGGAATATTGCCGGTATTTTGTTTGCTTTTAATTGCCTTCAAGGTATCATTGATTCCCCTGAATTGCTGGCCGCTTTCAATATTTCTGTTCCTGCGCGTTCCTTGAGGTCCCGTGATTTTTTACATCTCCGTCAGCATCGAACTAACTATGGTTATAATAAACCTTTATCAACGATGTCACGCTCGTTCAATCTCCACTACTCTGAGATTGATTTTCATTTAAATAGAAATCTGCTGAAAAGGCGGCTTGGTTAGGGTTGTTCTTGTTATTCTTAGTTATTTTGAGTTTCCCTACCTATAGCTTTATTTTTTTTTTTTTTTTTTTTTTCATTAATTTTTTATTTTACATTTTTCTTTTTGATTTATGTATACTGTTTAGTAATCTGTTCGTAGATGAAATTAATTATAAATAAATAAATTAAATAAATAAACTAATTACCATCATATCGTCTATATATGTATTATATTATATATATATTATAACCCAAATACCGCTTACTTATATATCAGAGTATCTCCAGAACCACTGACCCGATTTCCATCATATTTGAAATAGTTTTACAACATCAACGTGCGCGGCAGCGCACGAGCCAAGTTGCCTCGTGCGCTGCCCAGTAGATATTCTCGAACCAGAGAAAACTACAAAATTGGCATTTTTGAGCTGTTGCTGCAGCGCGGCGCTCCTGTTGGACCTAGGTCAACCAAATTTTTTTCTTGACCTTGCTTGGGGCCCATCTGCCAAATTTTGCAACAGCAACTTTCTGGCTTCTTTAGGCGCCAAAATATAGCACCCTAAAATTAGCGAAAAATGTGAATTGACCATTCATAATATATATATATATAGACAGAGACTCACTGACACAAATGCTCGGGTACTTCCATGATACCTAGAAAAATGAAATTTTGCAGAAATGTAGAACCCTAGCCTGCGAGCCTGAGAAAAAACGAAAATTTGGAAAATGTGTCTTCGTACCTAAACTATAGCATAAAATGTTCTCATGAAAGGGTTTGCAGGCCTAATCTTATTACGCTATCGCTACTGCTTTCACATCGAGACACAATGAGATATCCTTTCGGATGTCGGACTTGAAATTATGTAGTATTGTACTGTCTATTAATTAATAATGAATTGTTTGGTTGTTGGGTGGGGGGGGGGGGGGGGGGGGTAATTTTTTTTCTTTGGCTAAAATCGAATTTTGAGTTCACTTTGTGTAATAAGATATGAGTTGTGTGTTTTACACTGATTTTTTGTGGTCCTGGGTAGTTTTTTGGGGAGGGGGAGGAGGTTGAATTTTCATTTGAGGCTAAAATCGAAATTCTAGTCCATTTTAATTTGTTTCGGCCATGGGGCTGTGGGGTTATAGAATTTTAATTTTGGGGCTAAAATCGAAATTAGATCTCATTTATAGAGTAGGCCTAAAAAAGTACGTTTTTACGTTTTTATTTTAAACTGTCTGGCTGCAGTGGCGAAGCTAAAGATTTGTTATTGGGTGTTCAGAAGTCCAGTTAGTCCTCCTCAGACCTCCTTAACCACCAGAAATTTGAAATTGAACACTGAAATTGAACAGTTGAACTGACTACTACTACTACTGAATAACTGAACGCTATAAAAATAGTAACGACTGCAATTTCAAAGTTTGAAAAAGTTTTTTTTGCTCTTTCTCCCCTGACCCTTTTTCTCTATATTCTATGTTTTTCGGTGACAATTTCATTTCAAATTTAATTCTATTGACTATTTACCTGAGACACAATTTATTATATGAGATTCATGGACAATTCAAGTTTGGACGTCGAAGACAAAATTTATTTATACAATTATTTGTTTATTTATTTATTTATTTCATTGTGACGTAATTAACTCGTTTAATAACTTCCCTGTGCCTGGGGTTTAAGTTGCAGATTAGAATTCTTGCTGTCAAGGGAGCGGTGGACGGCCGCTCCTATGCTACTCCTGTGCCGGCTGTTGCAATTTAATTATCCAACAGGTAGTAGTGTTAGCGCGGTCCATCCCGCTTTTCTTAGTCGACGGCTAAGACATCAAAAATCAGTCCGAATTTTAATTTCTTGTTGAGCTTTTTTCTACAAAAATTATTGAGATCCCAACAAAAACACTACGTGTAAAAAAGGTGGCCAAGTCCCCTCAATCAATCGATCTTGCAAAAAGTTTCGCCATCTTATATATTGAGATAAAAAGAGCCAAGTTCTTTAGCCAATGAAAGTACTGATATGAAAGTGGCCAAGTTCTTCATATCATAAGCAAATTTTAAATTGGCCAGCGTTCCTTCTTCAAGTATACTTTTTATATTCTTAGTGAATGGAATGTTTCCTTTAGTTACCGTACTGTTTCACCTCTGCGAAAGATATCAACATAACCGAAGGCTCCAATGAATTTAAGCTATTCTTCGCGCTAAAAAAAACTGGCCAAGTTAAAATTTGCTTATGAGATGAAGAACTTGGCCACTTTCATATCAGTACTTTCATTGGATAAAGAACTTGGCTCTTTTTATCTCAATATATAAGATGGCGAAACTTTTTGCAAGATCGATTGATTGAGGGGACTTGGCCACCTTTTTTACACGTAGTGTTTTTGTTGGGATACCTCATAGAGTAATAAATAGGTGCTCCAAGTAGTGATTTTTTGAAATTCAACTTTTAAAGCGGTGAGAAGTAGTGCAAACTGTCAAATTGGAGATGCTCAAAAACTAGAAATGTGGTTTATAGAGAGGTACTGAGCACCAAAACGGATTAAAAACATTCAAGAAACAACGTTAAATAGATCAAATGACTGGCTAAGTCTATTTTATATGTCTATATCTCCGGGGGTGGTGGTGGGAACAAACGGTCTTAACCCAAATATAAGACGGTTGTTTGACAATAAACGGCAGAATAATTTTTAACATTTTTTTAATCCAGCTTATTAAATATAACCAATATTTTTATTTTGTGGAACACTCTAGCATGGGTATTAATGATAATGGAGTCCCGTGTAAATCCGGTTAGACCAGCTAGTGCTAATTGAAATTCAAGAATTCAAAATATTTAACCGGGTATTAACGATATTTTAATTGTCTTTTGCACATTTAATATCATTCATTTTCCAAGTACAATTTTTTCGTAGCAAAACTAGAAGAAAGAATTCTAAAATATGAATTCGATGGGAATAGCAAGGATGATCGCTATGATACCAATATTCTAATTTATTTGAACAAATATGAACAAGATTTTTAAGTATATTTTGCTGATGCGCCTTATTTTCAAAGAATGTTTTGAATATTTTCACTTGCTTTTTGCATAATTTGAAAAATTCCTCTGTAGGAATAATTAAAACTCCAAAATCAGAAGTGCTGGAATAATTTTTGTAATGAACTAGCCATTCTGCGGAGCGCGTTAAGTGGTATTTGACACAGTGCAAGATTTACAAATTTCACAGTTATGACATAATCCCTTTTTGAAAATGTTCGAGAGCACGTAGCCAGCGAAGTACATTGTTGCATTGTCTGAAATGCTATTTTCAATTGAAGTTTTCGGTATCATCTTCTTCACAATTTCCGAACTTGGAGGAATAAATTAATTTCACAGACACAACTCTGGTGATAATTTCGTTGAACTCAGCAACTGTCGGATTTTTCTTTTTATAACGGACCACACTGAACAAATTTTCAACCGATGTTGGTTCAATTTAATGGTGCACAAAAAGAATACATTTTCAGAATTTGAGAAAATATCATCCGACAATTGCAAAATTGCTTCAATTTATTTTACCTTTATTAGAACCTGCATCAAAATAAAGTTCTTTAATATAATGCTTCATTTCTTTTAAATAATTCATCGAAATATTATTTTCTTTTAAAGCGGATTTGTAAGGGTTTTGAGCGTTTAACGATTTACTGTTGCAGCAATCGAACAGGTTATTTAATTTTTGGAAACAATCTGCAGTTGAAAGGGCTTCTTCTTTTATATCGTCACTAAATTTGTATAATTATTGTGAAGCAGTCTTTATAGCGGCTGCTGTGCTATCGCTAATAGCCTGCACAGCTAGTTTGACATTCATTTTTTCAAATCTATTTGGGCAAATATGTTTGTCGGTTAGTTTTGGACACATTTTTGTATTAGAGCTCTTCTCAATATTATATAGTTCCCTTAGAATATTCCAATTAGCTCTTTTACCTTGGGACGTTACTAAATCATAATTCATAAGATTATTCCTAATAGATTTGAATAAATGTGGGATGTCGAACAAACAATAATATTTTTTATTATTATGCTTAAAATATGGTTCTTCTATTGTTATACTCAAATTTTTATATGTTTTTTGATTTGCTGTTGCTTGATCTAATACAAGTGCTCTAACATTAACTTCCATCATATCACAGATACTAATAATTTCAAACAGTTTTTCTTTAATAATATTGGTGGGTGCATTATTTTCTACAACTATATAATATAGAGCCTGCTTCCAATTTCCAAAAAGAGAACCTAACATAAAGGTACATATAGACTTGCCGATTTTAGGTTGTCGACCCTCATCTCCTTTTTCAAAATCTAGAAAACCATGGATTCTATCATATTTTTTATTATATCTGAGACCCCGTTTTATACTCATTTCATCGAACATTAAAATCACCTGCCTCGATTTCTCGTCAAGTCCAGTTATGGATTCTTTAATTATTGTAATCCAAAAAATCCAAAGTTTTTCCTCGAACTGATATTTTATTAACACATTATGAGCGGGGCGGGTATTAGTACCCGTTTTATAAACTGCCGTTTATCAGCGGGAAAAGTACTAGTACCCGTTTCGTGGACTGCCGTTTATCAGCGGGGCAGGTATTAGTACCCATTTCGCAAACTGCCAGATAACAGACGGGAAGCAGCTATAACTATGCCTAACATACAACCTTAAATTCTAAATAAAAAATACACATCATTCTGAGGTTAAAATACAATGCAATAAACCTAATATGTAGGTATATTTATATATGACATTACGACAAAATAAAAAGGAGAAATAACACTTTTCGAAGTCAGTATAACTTGCCAGAAAATTTGCACTCTTTAGAGACTGAGAATTTAAAACAAAGTTATTTCCTTGTGTTATGATATGGGACGGCTTGTGACAACATTTTACAAAACATACGGGTATATTCAGTCTACAGTTATTCAAAAAACGCTTGAGAGTATTTCTCGTGAATACAAGAGGGGCAGGGTGAAGTTGGATGTGGCTTATTGGGTACTGAAATTATTACTAAAGGGTTCTTTATTAGACTGGGTGCTAGGTACGCTAAAACGCAACCTTTTTATGGCGAAAATTATAATTTATGTTTTACCAAAAATGAATAATTTTCTTTCTTTTTCACATATATACGGCTCGCACTTTTGTATATCTTCTATATGCAAAATGCATATGTGTATAATGTATAACCTGCACATGAAATTATCTGTACAATACAAAACCACATTTTGTAAGCTGTTCCGCAAAACGCAACTTTGTATTTAGCTAATTTTTTAGAAATGATAATTAAAATCTTCAAAATATATAATTGCATAGCCAATAAATTTACCATACCGGCGACAGGAATCTTCCGTCCGACCTGGGAATATCCAGAATACTTTTTATTGCATCCTTGAGGTTGACCACTCAACCAACAAGGATAATAAATATAATGAATGTAAAAAAAAACTTGAGCTGATGATGAATGTGTCAGGACACAAATGCAGTATGTATTCTCTTTTTGCAAATATATATACAAAATATATACAAAAAGCATTAAACATTTACTAGAAAACTAGGTCCGGCCGGTTCGGTAATAAACATCTACAATCGCCTTTAAACAGTTTTAATCATCGTTAAACGCAATAACATCTCAGTATAAATATATAATTCAAATTTTGGTCGGTTTTTTTATTTCAAATTATCCCAATTATAATGGCATCTGATAGTGATAGTGAAGCATATGCAGATAATTTGTCAGATGTTTCAAGTGATGCGAGTTTTATTGATTTCGATTGCGAGAGCGAAAGTGATGAAGAATTTTTTAATTGTAGAAGAAATAGAAATTTTCAATTACCGCCTAGTGACTCTGATGAAAGTGATAATGAAGTACTGGACTGGTCCTAAAATGATAATCCACCAATTATCGAACCATTTTTAGGACAAAGTGGGGTTTCTGTGATGCCACACAATTCGGAAAGTGTAGTTGATGTGGTTCAGCTCTTTATAGGTGACGATTTTTTTAAATATATGGTGACAGAAACAAATCGTTATCACGCACAAAATATTCATCGATTTAGACATAGTGCAAAATCGGTAAAATGGAAAGATGTCACTAAAGCAGACCTAAAAAAGATGTTCGGTTTACTTCTTCTAATGGGCAGAGTGCGCAAAGACTCGAGGGATGAATATTGGACAACAGATATTACAATGGAAACTCCAATTTTTGCTAAAGTAATGAGCAGAGATCGATTTCGACAAATCTGGTATTCATGGCATTTTTCCAATAATGATGATATTGCTAATAATAATGGAGATCGCCTTCAAAAAGTTCGCCCTATTATTGATTATTTTTTGCCAAAATTTCAAGAAGTGTACAAGCCACAGAGAGAATTGTCCTTAGACGAAAGCATCATGCCATGGAGAGGTCGTTTATCCTTCAAAGTTTATAACGCTTCGAAAATTACTAAATATGGAGTGCTTATAAGAATGGTTTGTGAAGCTAAAACGGGATATATTTGTAATTTTCGAATTTATTGTGGCGAAGGAAGTCGACTACAGGAAACAATTTTACACCTCCTGCAACCATATTTAAACTTATGGCATCACATATATATGGACAATTATTACAACAGTGTCGACACTAGTCAAATACTTTTGCAAAATCAATTCCGAATTTGTGGAACTATACGTACAAATAGAGGTCTTCCTCCTATTTTACAAAATACGAAACTGCAAAAAGGGCAAACTATGTTTCGTCGCCGTCAAGACGTCTTGCTACAATGTTGGCAATCAAAGAGGCCTGTTCGCATGATTTCAACGATACATTCAGCTGAAATTATAGAAAGCCACAACGTTGATTGGGTGACAAAAGAAAAAATTTGGAAGCCAATATGTGTTATTGATTACAATAAATATATGAAAGGAGTTGATCGCGCCGATCAATATCTATCGTACTATTCAATAGTACGCCGTACTAAAAAATGGACAAAAAGAACTGTAATGTTTTTATTGAATTGTGCACTCTTTAATGCATTTAAAGTTTTTAAAAATTTAAATCCCAATTCCAAAAAAAAGTACAAAAGTTTTTTGCATGAAATAGCAAAAGAGTGGATTAGAGAAGATGTTCTGGAAAACGCCAATGATCCTGTACCAAGTACATCTGGTAAATCCAGAAGAAGTGATCCACCAGGCAGACTTTCAAAAGACGCTAAGAAACACAAAATAATTAAAATTGTTACTGGTGGCAAGAAAAAAAAACCTCAAAGACAATGTCATGTTTGTGCGGCGCATAAAAAAAAAGTTTAACGTGCTATATGTGCCAATTTTGTGAAGTGGCTCTTCATAAAGGAGACTGTTATTTTAAATATCACACTGTAGAAAAATATTAGTCTGTACTTATAGCGAAAAATATTAGTTTTGTTAGTTTATAGGTGAAAATGTATAAAAACCGTTTTTAATTTTCTAAATTTTCAAGTTTTAATGAAATGTTACATTATTTTTAAGGCTGTTACTTTGTTTTCAATCGTGCATTATAGTATTACAATAGTTTATAAGTGAATATGAAAAAAAGGTGTTTCTTTTCTATATAAGCTTTTCTAAATAAAAATAAAAAAAATAGCTATATTTTCAAGTTTTAATGAAAACGTACATTACTTTTAAAGCAATTGCTTTGTTTTGAAATGGGTATTTTGCTTGTATATCTTCCGAATCTTACCCGCTACGCACCTTAGTTCGATCTGTTAAGCTGCCCGCTACGCACCTTAGTTCGGTCTGTTAGGCTGCCCGCTCATAATGTGTTAATATTATCATGGGTTATATCAAAATAAGGGTGCCTAAAAACTGAAGAAATTGATTTCAGTTTGAACTTCCTATGTCAAATAGTTTCTGAGTTATAGCTTTTTGAAAGTATCATTTCGATGAAAAATTGTTGCATATAAAAAATTCTACCTGCCATACTAATTTTTACCCCAACTTGAAATTGAGATATGTGCTTTCTAACATTATTATACATAACATAAAAATAAAATAAGAAAAATAAAAACTATGTATTTTGAGATATTCAAAAATAACGGTTAATAATTTATCGCTTTCGTTCATTTTAGGTAACATAATTTTCTTTGCATTTTTATCTAAAAGTGTAAACTCTTTTCTTTAAAATGAGATATAAATGATTAATATACAATAATATTTACCAAAGCAGTGATTTTTTGAAAAATGCACGTTTGCCAAAATTTTTAATTTTCAAGTCCCGCTATCTACTAAATGGGGGCGATTTTTGAGAAATTACCGAACATGTTTCTTTCTACTTACGAATGCTTTATGTAGAAAAAAAATCAAAACAATCTGAGCACATGAGGTCACAGTCATTGGTGGAAATTTCATGTTTACCTCTTACGTTGATCTCTTTGCAGCGTCCTAACACCTCTCGAAACAAGAGAAATTTAAAAAAAGAATAAAAAGAATTTTTCACCATAAAATTGTCCACAAGAAACATATTATATGTTTTTTCAAAAATATCAATAGAAAAAAAGTTATAGCCATTTAATGATCTTTTTCTTAAAAATTTTTCCCTATTTTTATTATAATTATAAGCTTTTTATAATTATAAGCTTTATATACGTTTCAGTACGAGTTTGTCCGGGCGGATTCTCGCAAGTGAATTTTGACCCACTTCTAGTTGTCCGATTAATTTGTAATTTGGCAAGTGGGTAGATTTCAGGTGACAATAGTTGTTTCTGTATTTTTTTTGTTTAATTATCCAAATTTTTGTAGTTATCGTAGGAGTTTGGTTAAATAATTTGTTGCATATGTTTAGGCGTTTCTGGCAGCCAATTTTCCAATAAATCATTTATCAATTAAGCCGAGCGCAGACTGACGCGATTTCTCTGGCGGTAGCGGTGGCGGTGGATTTACGGCGTGTACAGCTTCACCGCCACCGCCAGCGAAATCGCGTCAGTCTGCGCTTATCCTAATATTGGTAAAATATCGTGATTGCATACATATAGGTGTTTTGGCGGAAATTTCATTTTCTGTGCACACTTCCTTTTAGCTCAGCTGGTTGGTACATTACACCATAGATATCAGAATAACTAGATGTCGCATCCCGAACAAAAAAATGTATACAATTCTGGGATCTTCCGGAACGTCCCACAACATGTAGCCAACAGTAAAAGGAACATTTGTTGCGTTAAGCATATTTGTGTATACATTTGGTCATGCGCTCCGACATCGGAGCAGTGAGACGTTTATAGGAAAGGGGCTGCAAGGTGGCGGTCAGGACAAACAAAGGCAAAGACAAGGAACCGAGCGACATGTTGCTTTGATTTTCTTTTCAAATCTCAAAGCACTTGACGTCGGCGCGGTGAAACGCGGAGGACGAGGTGTGTGCAAAATCGATTTTTCTTAAGAATTTTCGTATTTTACGCTTGCACATTTCTGGAGTGGGACTATGACGGCGCGCGCGGGAATCGCGAATATGGTTATCGTTACCAAATTTTCATTCACAAATTTATCTTGTTCACATGCTCGAAAAAGGGAATTGCATGCTTTTATGATTTTCAGGTTCGATTTAAATGGTTTTTTTCATATGCTAAAATAATTTATTGTCTTATAATAAGGAAATATAGGAAAACGAAACAAAGCAAAATTCGTATTGCATTTTTAATTTCAACAATTATGAATATGTACATATGGAGATGATATTGAAAGACGCCTAAAAGAAAGTTAGATTAATTTATGTACAATAGATACATAATTAGTAAATTTTATACTTACCTTATGGTAGATATAGCCGATATAGATATAGTCCGATTAATATGTGAACAGGCTCTGCAAAATGTTGGTAACTAAAATTGTTATTGGATACAAACCTAACTTTTTTCGTTCACATATTTTTTTCGATTTTTAACCGATAAAAGTTGATAAAATGTGAAAAAAACAAAAAAGAATAATTATTTTTTAATTGTTTTGGTTTATTATTTTTAATAATAAACCTATGTAATCGAACACGAAAAAAAAAATTATAACCCCCCCTGAAATTTTGTCAGTTTACGTTTTGAGATATGTAGATTTCAAAAAACGAATAAAAAAAAATCCGTCCGTCCGCCGTCCCCCGTCCGCCGTCCCCCGTCCGCCGTCCCCCGTCCGCCGTCCGCCGTCCGCCGTCCAGGCTTTTTCTCGGAAACTACTGGAGATAAATTAATTAAATTTGGTTCAAAAATCTAGTGACATCTGACAACGGTCCTAACAGCTCGTGGGTCCGATCGACGTATTTTGAGGGGGGGAAATTGAGGAACCAAATATTGAAAAAATTATATTTCCGAAACCGTTCAAGCTTTTTTCATAAAACTCGGAATATACAATGCTCTAATATTATTCAATAGAATACATTTTATTACAAGAATTTATCGTAATTAGTTTATGAGTAATGGAATTTTGAAAAAAATATTCCATTTCTTGGTGGAATAAGAAATGTGAAATCAATTCACATGATCACTACTGCCATCTAGCCTTCACTTGAAAAATGTCAAATTTTATCTCCATAGTTAACCGATTTGTGAAACATCAGGGGTAGGTTCACCAAAAGTTTTCTCCACAATTTACCCGCCTTTTTTACAAATCTGTCCGCTTATTTAACGATGTACTCATGTTTGTTTTATGTTGGTATTTGATTTGTATTTGGAATTTTACCCCAGGTACCAAATCACACAAAGCTTTGGGCTTGTAGCAAAAGTTGTGTCCATTTAATGATGCACTGTGGGCTGTGGAATGAAATATTTGTATAGGCATTCTTCGTATACAATGTATATTTAAAACCGAATAGCTTATTTTGTGCGAATTTTTCGTTAAGGAAATCTCATTCCTAGCCGGTTCGAGAACTATCAGGGGTAAATTCAGCAAAATTTTTGTCCGCAATAATGATGTACTCAAGTTTGTTTGGTGTTGGTATTTGATTTGTATTTGGAATTTTACCCCATGCACCAAAACCAAACAAAGCTTTACGTTTGTAGCAAAAGTTCTGTCCATTTAATGATGCACTGTGGGCTGTGGAATGAAATATTTGTATAGGCATTCTTCGTATACAATGTATATTTAAAGCCGAATAGCTTATTTTGTGCGAATTTTTCGTTAAGGAAATCTCATTCCTAGCCGGTTCGAGAACTATCAGGGGTAAATTCAGCAAAATTTTGTCCGCAATAATGATGTACTCAAGTTTGTTTGGTGTTGGTATTTGATTTGTATTTGGAATTTTACCCCATGCACCAAAACCAAACAAAGCTTTACGTTTGTAGCAAAAGTTCTGTCCATTTAATGATGCACTGTGGGCTGTAGAATGAAATATTTGCAAAGACATTCTTCGTGTACAATGTACATTTAAAGCCGAATAGCTTATTTTGTGCGAATTTTTCGTTAAGGAAATCTCATTCCTAGCCGGTTCGAGAACTATCAGGGGTAAATTCAGCAAAATTTTGTCCGCAATAATGATGTACTCAAGTTTGTTTGGTGTTGGTATTTGATTTGTATTTGGAATTTTACCCCAGGAACCAAACGACATAACGCTTTGGACTTGTAGCAAAAGTTCTTCTCTTTGAACGATGCACTTATTCAGAAAGGTTGTGGCTTTTGGGCTGTGGAAGCAATATTTGCTAAGGCTCTGTTCGTGTACAAAGTACAAAGTGCTTTCGAACAGACTTTTTGTGCGTAAAAGATATCTGTTTAATGTCGCGAGGAATTTTTATTTGATATACGACATACGAAATACGTACATAGTAATTAATATGTACACATAATTAATTTATGGAATTCAAGTGTTTTTGAATCTGATTAACTTTTCAGTGTGATACGCAAAGCTTTGGTTTTTAGTTTTAACAACGCGATTTGAAAGTGGTTTCAAATTTTTTTATTTCGGTTGTGCTTTTTAAGAAGTGGAATTATTTTGAAAAAATTTCTTCGTGGGAACAATTGCGAAACTGTAAGATCATTCCAATTTTATTTCCAATGACATTTTTCTGTTTCTTAATTTTGACTCAGATTGATAATAACGAAGTTCTGCTATTTTATTTCATTTCGCATTTAAGAATATTCAATTTTGCGCATTATAATCGATATTTACATTATTTTCATAATACATATTTTCATATATATTTATTTATAATTATAATCCACAAATTTAATTTCCTAAATACACAGAGTTTAAGTGTTTTTGAACCTAAAGTTTTACAAACGGTTGAACTTTTCAGTGTGATACACAAAGCTTTAATAAGCTCATTGAAGTTTTTACAACGCGATTTGAAAGTAGTTTCAAAGGTATTTTATTTCGGTTGTGCTTTTCAAGGTGTGGATTTATTTTACAACAATTTTCTCGTTTGAACAACTGTGAAGCTGTTAGACAATTCTAATTTGATATTTAATCAAATTTTGTTGTTTCTTATTTTCCAATCAGATTGATAGTAACTAGATTCTGCTATCTGTCTTGAAGTAGTAATCAAATACATTGGTCTATTTCCTTACTGTTCAATAATAAATATCCAATTCATAGAATATTTTAACGACCATTTTTTATTTTTTATTTCGTATTGCATTTAAAAATATTAAATTTTGCCAATTATAATCGATATTTACATTGTTTTCATAATCCTAATACTGTTGATCCATAGCATTAAATTTATTATATTATTATAATCCATAAATTGTTTGCTCTAATTCGATACATACTTAAAATGGATACATACAAAAATACTATAAATAATAGTGCTGAAAATGAGCACGATTTACTTCTCGAGGATCGTTCGGAACCACATAATGGAGCAAGTGAAAATGCAGCAAAAAAAAGAAACATTCGAAAAAATAAGAAAAATACAAAAATCAATGAGAGGGAACGAAAACGAATAATGAGATTAAATGCTAATGTAAGGAACACCGAAGCAGAAAAAAGAAGAAGACTACGTGAAAGTAAGGGGGAAGTTGGATTAAAAGTTGATGCACTGCGAAAAAAGGGAGAACGACACGCTGAAAACATGAGGGAGGTTGAAGCTGAAAAAAGAAGAAGACTACGTGAAAGTAAGGGGAAAATTGGATTAAAAGTTGATGCACTGCGAAAAAGTGGACAACGACAAGATGAAAGCATGAGGGAGGTTGAAGCTGAAAATAGGAGAAAATTACGTGGAAGAAAGGGGGAAGTTGGCTTAAAAGTGGATGCACTGCGAAAAAGTGGACAACGACAAGATGAAAATGTGAGGGAGGTTGAAGCTGAAAATAGGAGAAAATTAAGTGAAAGAAAGGGGGAAGTTGGCTTAAAAATGGATGCACTGCGAAAAAAGGGAGAACGACAAGATGAAAGCATGAGGGAGGTTGAAGCTGAAAATAGGAGAAGATTACATGAAAGAAAGGGGAAGGTTGGCTTAAAAGTGGATGCACTGCGAAAAAGGGGACAACGACAAGATGAAAATGTGAGGGAGGTTGAAGCTGAAAATAGGAGAAAATTAAGTGAAAGAAAGGGGGAAGTTGGCTTAAAAATGGATGCACTGCGAAAAAAGGGAGAACGACAAGATGAAAGCATGAGGGAGGTTGAAGCTGAAAATAGGAGAAAATTACGTGAAAGAAAGGGGAAGGTTGGCTTAAAAGTGGATGCACTGCGAAAAAGGGGACAACGACAAGATGGATATGTGAGGGAGGTTGAAGCTGAAAATAGGAGAAAAGTAAGTGAAAAAAAGGGGGAAGTTGGCTTAAAGGTGGATGCACTACGAAAACGGAGAGAACGAAAGGATGAAAGTGTGAGGGAGGTTGAAGCGAAAATAAGGAAAACGAACCGTTGGAATAAAGGAAAAGAAGGTCAAATAAAGGATGCTGAACGCAAAAGGATAGCACGTCAAGACTCCACAACTACTTGCAAAACAAAAGTCATCGATAAACTTCGGAAAAAAAAGGATAGACAAATTGAACTCTATAAGCATCGCGAGAAAACTATAAATACATTACAGCATAAAATATCCACGAAGCGCGATATTGATCATTCGAGACTTTTATTGAAATATTTAGATTCCATCAAGATAGGCCCAGATAATGTCTGCATTTGCTGCAATAACCTATATTTTCCTCATTCTGTACGTGCATTTAATGAAGAAACTATTCGTGACAAGATTCAATCACTTGTAAATCAAATCGATTCATTTATAACCAAAGTTAAAAATTATAATTCGACAGTTATTTGCGCTACATGTTTGAAGTATATTCTTAGAGGTGAACTACCAAAAATGGTGGCGGATAAAAATTTACAATACACTTCAATTCCACAATGTCTTTCAAAATTATCACCTCTTGAATTACGCATGGTATCTCCATATATACCATTTATGCAGATAAAATCCCTAATGCCAAACGTTTTGAATTGTCAGCAGTCCATTAAAGGTTGCGTAGTGAATGTTTCTGTTGACATCAACGAGATGATCGACGTTTTACCTCGTTCCTTTGACAATATGAGTACTGTGCAGCTCAAATTAAAGAGACATATAGATCATAAGAGCCATTATCTGTTTGAAACAATCAAACCACATAATGTAATTGAAGCACTTCAATATTTACTTACGACACCATTGTATATTAAACACAATATCAGAGTGGATGAACAAATATTCAGAGACGTCAATAAATGCACAGAAATCGATTTTATTATTAGTTCAGAAGATAAAACTGATGCTATAGGAAGTAATCATAAAATACGAGTACACGAGTACCAGACTGACGAAAATGACTTGATACCAAAAGACGAATTAGATGATTTTGTTATAGATGACCTTATAGATGACGATATATTAGTTTTAGATAGATCAGAAAAGGAATATTCTGTTAAAATTTTAGCACCGGGTCAAGGAAAGCCACCAATAGCATGGTCTAGCGCTCCAGATTTAGAAGAACTGTGCTTTCCTGGAATATTCGGAGGATTTAAATTTGATTTGGAAAATAGGTTAACATACACACAACGAATTAAATTTGAAGCACGTCATGTGGACAGAAGATCGTGTGTCACTGAACGTATATTTTTCATGGCTAAAAAAAAACTTGAATTGCAAGTCTTTGCGACCGCTAATATATGCCTGAGAAAATTTAAAATAGACGGTAAAAATATGAAAGTGAAAGATTTGATTAACACCGGATTCATTCCTAATGCTATCCGTCATAATGACGGTTATAAATTTTTGAAACAAATTCGGAGTTCACCCGCGTATTGGGAATCGAAGAAAAAAGAAGTACTGGCTATGATACGACAATTGGGAAAACCATCGCTTTTCTTAACATTTTCTGCGGCAGAGCTTCATTGTCCAGAGCTTTTGGCTATTTTGTATAAATTGACATATAAGAAAAATATTTCCATTAAGGATGCGATGCTAATGGATGATGACATAAAAACCAAATTGGTTAAAGACGATCCTGTCACGTGTGTTCGATATTTTGAAGAAAAATCTTCAAATTTGATGAAAATATTACGTAATCCGAACGGCCCTTTCAGAGAACATTATGTCGTAGATAGTTATCAGAGAAGAGAATTTCAAGCACGCGGTTCGGTTCACACCCACAATTTATTATACGTCAATAATCCTCCCGAATATGATCCATTAGATGCATCGAAAATATCTAATTGTATTGATTTCATTGATAGACTTATTACTTGTAAATATGAACCCACCAATCCTCTCATGGCAGTTCAGAGACATAGACATACTTTCACTTGCTACAAAGGAAAAAAGAATATTAAGAAATGCCGTTTTCACTATCCTTTACCGCCGATGCCGCGAACTATGATTTTGGAGCCTCTGGATAAAAATGAAATAAGCCTACAAATGAAAAATAACCACAAGAAAATAAAGGTTCTATTAGAACAATTCTTTGAGCATAACACGGAAATGCCCTGGAACGAAATACTTCTTGAACTTGATATGGACGAAGTCACTTACATCACAGCCGTGAGAACTCAACTGAAAAACACGCAAGTTTTTCTTAAAAGGTCCAGTTTAGAAGTTGCGATTAATGCATATAATCCAACGCTGCTTAATTTGATAGGATACAACATGGATATGCAATTCATTATAAACGCATATAGTTGCGCTTCATATGTAGTCAATTATATCGGCAAAGCAGAAGGTGGTATGTCAAGATTATTACGACAGGCAGAAGCAGATTTGAATACCGGAAATGTTTCCATCAAGGAGCGCTTGAGAAAAATAGGTAATGTTTTTATAAACGGAAGTGTCATGACAGCTCAGGAGGCATGTTATCATGTATTAACTTTACCACTTTCTCTCATGAGTAGAACAACCATTTTCATCAATACCTCTCCGTCGGAAGAAAGGGTTAAAATTTTAAAATCAGAAAAAGACTTAGCGAAAGAATTAAAAAATAATATTGAATCTGAAGAAATATTTCAAAGTGATGTTTTCCTAAAATACTCAAATAGGTCAAAAGCTCTCGAAGATGTATGCCTAGCGGACTTTGCATGCAAATTTTTTAACACTCCTTTGAATAAAGGTGCAGATTTAAATGATGATTTCAATGAAACGATAGACGATAAAAACGTGGCTGACGATTTTTCAAGAACAGCTACAAAATGCAAATGCAAAATTTTAAGATTTCGAAATTATAAATTAGAACAAGATCCTTTTAATTATTATAGAGAGCAAGTAACATTATTTGTACCATTTAGAAATGAATTGAAGGAAATTATGAACATGGATTGTAAAACCGTGTACGAACAAAATTTACGAATAATAACGAAAACTAAAATGGACTACTTCAGTTCAATAACCATGGAATTACTGGAAGATGCGGTTGATGAAGCCCAATGTAATGACACTATTGAAGATGATACTGAAGATGACGAAGAAATTTGTCCAATAGACATCTTCAAAGGCGGAGGTAATGCAGATGCTTCAAAAGTGAAATTCGCCCAACCTAATTTACCATCTAGAGAAGAAATATTCAAAAACATGATTATTCTCAATGAAAAACAAAGAGATATTGTAATGCACATATTACATTCTTTCAAAACTCAGACTCTCCCGTTGAGATTATTTATGTCTGGCTCTGCTGGCGTGGGTAAGAGTACAGTGATCAAGTCGTTATTTCAAATAATCACTCACTATTTCGCACACAAACCAGAAATCAACAAAATTGACGACGCTATTTATGTCCTTTTGACTGCTCCATCGGGCAAAGCAGCTTTTTTGATTGGCGGAACCACTCTCCATTCAGCATTTGCATTACCTGTGAGTCAATATGGAGGAAAAATGCCAGAATTATCGGAAGATATCGCGAACACAATAAGATGTAAACTCGCTCGCTTAAAATTACTTATAATTGATGAGGTTTCAATGTGCGGTAGTCGACTCCTTCACCGCATCGATACCAGATTAAGGCAGATTATGGGTCGAGATACTTCTTTTGGTGGTATATCAGTTCTTCTTGTAGGAGATCTAAATCAATTGCCTCCAGTTATGGATCGTCCAGTTTTCTCTGAAACCACGGGAAATGGATTAACTTTATTTGCTGGAACTTTACTTTGGGATGAATTTAAATTTTTCGAATTAACCGAAATAATGAGACAACGGGACGAAAGAATATTCATAAACGCCTTGAATAATATTCCGGAAGGAAAAATGACACCTCAGGATATTGAAGCGATAAGATCTCGTGAAACAATTTCCGAAAATGTTCCTGAAGACGCGATACGCATTTTCAGCGAGAATAAACATGTAGATGAATATAATTATATTAAACTTATGTCGGGTACGGAACCACCTCTTGAATGTCGGGCCATCGATAAGATTAACTTAAAAAATTGTTCCAGCGAACAAGAACTAAAGCTTTTGAACTTTTTAAAAAATAAAAAGAGGACTGAAACCGGTGGTCTTCCACACAGCTTATTATTAAAAACAGGAATTAAATATATGATGGTGTCAAATATTGATGTCGAAGATGGTTTGGTTAATGGTGCTTGTGGAGTTCTGAAATTAATAACTCCTGAAAAGGAACCCCGTTACTTGTGGATTGATTTTGGTGACGGTCGTGTAGGTCGGAAAGTTCGTGAAAAATATAGGCATGTTGTCGATAAATTTGGAATAAAAAATAAAAATTACATTCCCCTAACGCGAGTAGTCGTTCAAGTTAGCATTTCTGAAAAATTGGGATACCAGTCTTGTCGAGCACAGTTTCCTATAATTCCAGCTGAAGCATTAACCATACATAAATCTCAAGGACAGACGTATGATAAAGTTTGCTTAGATTTCAATAAGAGTAAGAGGCTCCAAAGATCTATGCTTTATGTTGCGCTGAGTAGGGTTCGAAGATTACAAGATCTGTATATATTAGGTACATTCAAACCTCCAAAAGAAACACCACTATCAGACCCAGTTTTCAATGCTTTATCTAATCTCCGTAAAAATAAAGTTTTGAATCTTTCATTCTCCAAATTCATAAGAGGAAACTCAATCACAATAATTTACCAAAACGTTCGTTCTCTTGTCACCAATTCAAAATATATAGTATGTGATCCTTGGTATAAGCAGGCCACTGTCTTGATTTTCTCCGAGACTAACTTGTCCCCCACAACTTCCATTAATATTGATAGTTTCGATGTTCTGCTCAGAACAGAAAGTTCTCATTGTGGGAGAGCAAAAGGTGTAATTGTATTATGCAAGTGTCCAATTTTTTTGAAATCACATATATTATTCCATAATGTTTATTTCCACAACTCTCATCATCTTGATATTTCTGTAGTCAGAGTAGTTTCATACTATATCATAACAGGATACAAATCTCCCAATTATCCCAATTCTATGTTCCGAAAAATCCTGGTGAATCAAATATCCGACATTTTCCAGTTAGATATGCATGCCCAAATCGTAATGATTGGGGACTTTAATGTTGATATCTATCTTCCAAATAGTGATTTCGAAAAATTTTTGTTAAATTTTGGCTTCAAGCGAGCTCTTGACCTGAGAATATCAACTACGGATTTCGAAACTCAAATAGACATCGTTTTTGTTCGCAATATTACTTCATTCCACTCTGGAGTATATGAATCTTTTTTTTCTGATCACAAAGCTGTTTACCTAGGAGTATCAAACCCGATAGCACCTATTTTTGAAAATAAGGAAGATTATGGTGATTCTTCCCAAATAACTTTTTCTATTCATCAAATAAACTCTTCTATTAAGCATGAGATTCTTAATTCTAAACTGACAGACAGATCGATGAATGAATTGATAAAAATTATTAACGACACAGGTCGTTTTAATTTACAGGATGTTTTATTCTATCAATTGCCTTTTAATTATCAACCTGCATCCGAAACTTCTAACGATATTCAAATACTCTTCAAAAGTAATGAGCACTGGATCACCATATTTTATAACAGTGCACTGAGGAAACTACAAATTTTTGATAGTTTGAACGCACAATGGTTAGACGAAACACAAAAAACTATTATTCAAATCAAATATCCCTTCCTAAATTTTGATGATGTAGAATTTAAACGAGTTGCCTGTACTCAACAAAATGGTGACACATGTGGAGTTTTTGCTTGTGCCTATGCTATAACACTTTCTTTGGGTCAAGACCCTGCTCAGATCATATTCAAAACAGGTGGTCCATCGGCTCCCTGTCTTCGAAGTCATTTATATCACGTTCTAGAATCTCGGAGGTTAACCCACTTTCCGGTGGAGAGGTAATATCTTCCAAACCCAGTGAAAATATATCATGTTTCGAAGAGATGAATGCATATTCAGGGATTGAAAATCAGGATATTAAAATAATTTCAGTTAACTACTCAAAACGGAATCGTAAAATAAAGGTTACACCAAAAATAATTTATCACATGGCATCGTCGTACTGCGGATGTCAGCATTATTCTAAGAAAAAGAATGCAACTAGGTATACAAAATAAGTAGAAACTTCCCCCAACATCTGTAACAACACAGACGGAAACACAAGGAAAATTGGAAAAAAACGAAACAAGAAACCATGACGGGCAGAGAAAAGTGCAGAAGATTTGGGGAGTAGGGCTACTGGCGATACCCCAAAAAAAAAAAAAAACGAGTGGATAAACTACCTCAAAGGTCACTTGGAAACGTTCATTTTGGTTTATTTTTCCAATTAAATAAACAATTTCAACAAAAACTTATCTCAAGTTTTTCATATTTTATGTACGTACATATTTAATAATTTTTACTATCAAATTAAAAATACAAATCTATACGAAGTATCAGAAAACGCACTAAATTCAATAAAATCACAAATTTGGAACAAAAAAATTGACAGGTACTTAAATATTACAGGCCAAAGAAAAAGTGCAATAAAACGACAGTTTTCGAACGCTCATCTCTCTCATTAGCAAAATATGTGGTCTCTGATATATCCCTCATGTAAAACTGTATAGAAGGACTGCTGGTATGCGTCTGACCAGATATCAAAAGCTTATTTCGGAGGCCCAAATTTCAAAGTTGTTGCCGTGTACTTCGTTGTTTTAAAGTGAACAATGAACATCTATGTGATACATTATATTAGGTTATACTGAAAAATGATCGACTAAGTTTGGGAAATAAAAATTATTTTGGAAATAATAAACCGTTGTGTAAAATTTGCAGTGTTTTTTACCATAGCGACAAACCAATGGAGTGATTAGAACAACTGAGGTATTAAATTTTTTTCTTAGTGTCGTCTTTTAGATTTTGTAAATGTAAGACTTTCCAACAACTATTTTCTTGTGTGTGAACTGAAATGAAATGTTATGTGCCGCGAAGGTGCATTTCTTTATATTACCACGAATATCTCGAAAATTTGACCTGATACGGAGAAACCAGTATTATTTTTGGATTCAGGACAAAATTTTACATTAGAAAAATTATATTCCATTCAATGTGGTCCAGGCTTACCGTAATTTCTTAACTAGTGATAATTTTTTTGGAATGTTAAACTCCCTCCCCCGCCCACCCCCTTGGGCCGATATTGCTCATTCACGAAATTTACCAAGCTCTTAATCCTAGAAATAACATAATAAAATTTGGTTCCAATACCTTCAAAATTACGGAGTCATGATCTCAATAGATAGATTTTTCTTCGAAATCTACCAACTAAATCTGAATTTGCCATAGTCCCAATGTAACTACAAATTCGTGTTATATACCAAAATTTGGGCAATTTTATTCTTTACATTTTACTTCTATACATACTTAAGCTAATTGTAATACTTTAAGACTTATTGGCTAAAAACCTGAAAATGCCCTGCGGCCATCTTCAATAATCTACCATAATAGGCCTACGCACCTGCCAGGAGTGGCAGACTTTTCGCCATCGTTTTTTGCAGGCATTTTTACATAAGAACCCATTAACAGAAATTATATTACAATTACTTCTAGGTTAACTAACAATTTTACTCGTCTATTGTTCATTAATGTTGTGTAACAGTAAATAAAAGTAAAGTATATTAGAAATTAGTAGGCATAACACATAAGCTAAGTAAAATTATAAATTAGAAGGCGGAAGTAGAGTAAAATTATACAGAGTAGGCATAAGTTGTTTAGGCTATAAAAAGGAAGCAAATTATGACGTGAGTTTAGTCGGAACTCGGAACTCAAATGTAATTGAATAAAGAACCAATAAAGAAAAAAATAAAGAAAATAAAATTGTATTAATAACATTAGTTGTTATAGTTGTTTAAATAAATTAAAATAGTATTAATGTTTTAATGCATGGACGTTAGAAGTTTTGCAAAAATAAATAATACTGCGTTAAAAATCGTCCTGCATAAACCTAAAATTCCTTACTGTCCGCTTTGCATGCACTTAAGATTTGCTTTCAGCGTGGCGCCACATTTTGGCAAAGGAGCCTGTTCAAGCCTAGGAAATTGATCGGGTGAATGTTGGTTTTGGGTATAATAAGTGCATCTATTTTTCTACCTCAAAACCAGCATGTCTAATTCGGCCACTTATCCTT
Source organism: Leptogaster cylindrica (assembly GCA_963082835.1). Classification (NCBI taxonomy): domain Eukaryota; kingdom Metazoa; phylum Arthropoda; class Insecta; order Diptera; family Asilidae; genus Leptogaster; species Leptogaster cylindrica. The sequence goes on along the minus strand of OY720107.1, from coordinate 13,372,116 downwards.
AAATTATTTTTATAAAATTTACTAATTATGTATCTATTGTACATAAATTAATCTAACTTTCTTTTAGGCGTCTTTCAATATCATCTCCATATGTACATATTCATAATTGTTGAAATTAAAAATGCAATACGAATTTTGCTTTGTTTCGTTTTCCTATATTTCCTTATTATAAGACAATAAATTATTTTAGCATATGAAAAAAACCATTTAAATCGAACCTGAAAATCATAAAAGCATGCAATTCCCTTTTTCGAGCATGTGAACAAGATAAATTTGTGAATGAAAATTTGGTAACGATAACCATATTCGCGATTCCCGCGCGCGCCGTCATAGTCCCACTCCAGAAATGTGCAAGCGTAAAATACGAAAATTCTTAAGAAAAATCGATTTTGCACACACCTCGTCCTCCGCGTTTCACCGCGCCGACGTCAAGTGCTTTGAGATTTGAAAAGAAAATCAAAGCAACATGTCGCTCGGTTCCTTGTCTTTGCCTTTGTTTGTCCTGACCGCCACCTTGCAGCCCCTTTCCTATAAACGTCTCACTGCTCCGATGTCGGAGCGCATGACCAAATGTATACACAAATATGCTTAACGCAACAAATGTTCCTTTTACTGTTGGCTACATGTTGTGGGACGTTCCGGAAGATCCCAGAATTGTATACATTTTTTTGTTCGGGATGCGACATCTAGTTATTCTGATATCTATGATTACACTAACCTGAATAGTTTTATACAAAAACTCGAGAACACTTGTAGCAAGAGACTTGAAATTTGGCACGATGATACTTCGTTAAAGTGGTAAGATCAAGTTCGAAGATGAGAAAAATCGGGTAACTCCTTCTTAGTGTTGCCATATAAGCCTGAATCGTTTTTATACAAAAATGTTGATTTTGTGTACTGAATATTACAATTGAATTTCTTTCATTAAACATTGTTATAAATAAGTATTACATTTGATTAATTATTTTGTTTACATGGTTTCTTTCTACACGATATTAAAATTATAGAAATGGAAGAAAATTCGGAAGTTTTACAGTAGTAAAAGTGGATGGATTTACATAGGGTTTTTTTTTTATTTAGAATGAGTGAATGGAAATCTTTCCGCTGCGGTAAATTGTTTTACGTTTTTGTTGGTTGTTGGGGTGGGGGTAGTAACCAACTGTTTTGGTGTTGTGCAGTTTGGCCCATGTGTGATATCAAATTAAAGCTCTTGCTGATTACTATTAAATCAAGCAGTCGCGGACAACTAGCCTTAGTTACATAAAAAAATGAATATCAGGATTTTTACATAGAATGGTATATTTTTCTTCACCTAGTGTAATTGTTTTGACCAATTGCTTCTTTACTAGTCATATGCTACACCCGCAGTCCGTACAATGTCCAACAAAGTTTAGCTCCGGATCTCCTGATCGCGAAGTTGCAGTCTTGGCCCTTGGGCTTCTATAGTTCACAAGATGCAGGGTAGTAAAGTGGACTATGCGGCGGTCTATCTGGGTCCAAAATTATTTGCTGCTGAGTGCTGGCCAGGCATACGTCGCCCTTATGTTTAGTAGGGTAAGGTCATGGGACAGTCTTCAAATCACAAGCACAAGATTAAGCGGCCAAAAGCTCTACAATACTGAAGCCCTTAAGGAAATGAACCTAATGGGGAATCATGAAAATACTTACGACTAAAAAGGAAAAAATAAAAATAAAATAAAAAAAAATTTTTAGGCACAAGCTTTATATAAGTGTACTAAAAATGAAAAAACAAGAAAAATATGTAAGTGTAGTAAGGTGATCGGATTGAAGTTGATCAAATGCATTTGTATTCACGCTGAATCCGTTGTTACCTATCTACTATAAAGCTTGTCGCTATGCAAATGCAAGAATAGAATCTATACATCTAGAGCAGTGACGGCAAGCCTATTCTCGCGGGCATTTGAGATTTCAGAGTACGCTACTATGTTCTGTCTATGGTAAGACGTTTTGACGTGAATGGTTTCAAGTTTCCCAGCGACAAGCTTTATAGTAGATAGGTAACAACGGATTCAGCGTGAATACAAATGTATTTGATCAACTTCAATCCGATCACCTTACTACACTTACATATTTTTCTTGTTTTTTCATTTTTAGTACACTTATATAAAGCTTGTGCCTAAAAATTTTTTTTTATTTTATTTTTATTAATTATATCTTTTTCATTTTCAATTTGACGGTAAAAAGTATTTGGACCAATATTATAGACAATTTAATGCTCTACACAAAGAGTCTAAAAAATTGTTCGTGAGATTAACGGTTCTCAAGATATCGCGGAAAAACTTTTGCACCCCTTTTTGCAAAATGGCCGCGAAATGGGGGGGAGGTCACCCCCAAAAACCGAGATTTAGGTTTACACTGACCCCTCCTACACATCTTAAAAAAAAATTTTTGTCCTACCCAAAATGCAAGGTCAATGTAACATTTCAATGGACTATAAGAAATGTACAAAGAATATCAGAGCAGCATGTCCCCCATTCCTCACTGATGGGTACGGTTCCCTTTCCTAAAAGCATCTCGCTGCTCCGATGTCGCCGCACACGACCAAAGCACACAAGAAGAACGAGGGAAAAGAGCTTCATTTCGGCACTAAGAGCTTTATTTCAGAAATATATTTCTGATTTTCTTGGGAGCAAAATTTTACATGCAACTGGACAATTCAGACTTGTGAAATTGTCACGTTCATTACAATTACCATTACCATTACCAGTAATTTTTTTAATTACCACCATTACTGCAATGGTAATTGTAATGGTAATTGTAATGCTACTTCAATTACTTGTTTGTAATTAATTACTAATGGAGCTTTCATTACCATTACCAATTGCAATGGAAATTGTAATGAAATAATTGTCATTACTCAATCAGTTTTCTTCAGTAAAGGGTGGTTTTGGAGAATTGAATTAGAATAGAGGTCGGTAGTTGTTATTTAACTTTTTTTCTAAACAAAAAACCATACCAATTTTTATGATTTTTTTTACTTCAAGAATGGGGAATATTCATAGAAACATTTAACACCTATTTTACACCCTTAGGGCTGGAATTGCAAAACATTCTGATACAGGTGTTTCTTTATTTCTAACAAAAGGCCGAATACCATATTAATTTTTAATTTTTTACTTCAAAAATGTCCGATTTCCAGACGAACTTTCATCCTCTATTTTACACCTTTATGGAAGAAATTTGAAAAAATGCTCATATACGTGCTTCTTTATTTCTAACAAAAGGATAAATACCAATTTTTTTTTTATTTTTTTACTTAAGAGGCAAATTTACCAAAACGTGTAAAATAGGCCCACTTAATGACCTATTTTCTCCGTTATTATTTGTTGAATCTATATGTAACTTTTTTTAAAAGATAAGACAAAGGGTTTTGTTTCGACTAAGTGGAGCACATTTTTGAAAAAGTTTTTAGTTTTTTTTTATGATCCTTGAAAGAAAGGTCTAACTCCATCTTTTGACCCACTTAATGACCAATTTTCTCGAAAACTATTTGACCAAATTTTGTAAATTGTATTTCCAGAGGTACGTTAAAAGGTTTTGTGTCGACTAAGTGGAGCACTTTTCCAATTTTCGACCCAGGAATTTCCCGAGTTTTCCGAATGAGTTCGGTTTTTCCAAAAAGAATTCTTCAGTTTTTTATTCTCTTTTTCGTATTTTGCGATAAATTTTCCTAATGTTTTTCATACTGTTATGGAGATTAAGGGATTGGTAACGATTTCCGTAAAAAATCTGATTATGTTTCATGGAAAATATTGGAAAAATTTAACAAATTGAAAGTCCTATTTTTGCCTAATTTTCTTGAGTTATCCTATGCAAAACGGGGACCACAACCAAATTCTCGCAAATTTGGTTCAACGAGTTGGACAGAATTGATTTTTCGCAAGTGCCCTGAGTTTTTTTCCAACAGTTAGAGGAGGCTGACATGCGTGAGAGAATACGTCAGCTGCTTTCTATGCGCAGTAAGTTGATAATTCTTTGCACACACATACTACTAGCTTGCTACACTTGCTATTGCCCAGCAAACATAACGATTCGATATCGATGCGAAAACGATTCGTAGAAGCGAAGTAAAACTTCGATCTCGAAATCGTTCTCGAACCGTTATCGGTCTGAATGCGAACCGAATGGAACTCTAGATCGGAAGACAATCTCGCTTCGATAACGGACAAATTTATCGAATCAATCTCGAATGATTTAGTGGTGTGCAATTAGTACATAAAGATCTATATATTCGAAATTTTTACGAAAAAGTGAATTGATATCGCATCATCTCTGCGAAGTAGAAGCGAAGAAATTCAATGACTGAAGTTATTCAATGAAAACACTCATTTTTTTTTAAATTTACATATTATTTAATAAAAAATAAAAGAAACAGCACAAAATAACACAAGGAATTTCAAAATTCATTTTAAGTAAAATAAAAAATAATACACTCACTAAAATAACAAAAATAAGGTATAACAAACTACAACTTTTATTTTAAAAAACACTACTTTTCCACAATTGTGTCATTACCATGGAAAATATAACTGAACTGAAGAAATAGTTCGCAAGAAGCTGAATAAAAAATGAATTTTACTCGAAGGACTGTTAGAACTTCGAGATTACTTCGCTGAAACAAAGAAGTATCTACAAATCAAGAAAACCACGAAGTCTTCTCGTTATTTCGATAAATAATCGAATGATAGATTTGTTGTCGTCTTCTAAACTAAACCTCTCCTGCTCTTTAAGTCTTCGAGAATTTTTCGCTTGGACATAACATCGAGAAAATGTTTGCTGGGTGAATAGGAAAGCGCAATTTTTACTTGTTTTCTGGGGTGATTTTATTTATTATTTTTTTGCCGCAACAAGCAGCTTAGGTAGATGGAACCTTTGCGGGTGGGCGCGGTGATGCGGATGCCGAATTGTAGTTCTTTCTGATTATTTCAGTGCCGACAAGAATATGAATTTCTTTTATGCTGGGGTACACTTTTTTCATTTTATTTTTAGATTTGATTTTCTGAGCAGCCTTCTCCGGATTATTTTCCCTTTTTCACTTTCTGGCCAACATTTTCTTATGAAAAAGCAAGTGTTCTTCTGGCCTTGAAAATTTTTTTGGATTTGTTTTTTAGGGTGAACATATTATTGAGTAAGGTGTGAGTTTTTCCGTTCTAAATAAATAGTCAATGTCAACAAAAATTTTGTAATGAATATTTTATTTTATTGCAATTTCAAACAATTTCAAGTATTATTGATTTGAATGATAGTTGGGTCATTCCGCGCATCAAATAAAAATATGATTTGTCACACTCAACCATCATCTCAAATTTTGATGAGACTTTGTAATTTTTATCTATACAAAGTTATGAAAAAATACCAAATTTTATCTCTTTAGCCCTATTATTATTACAATTAGGTAACTATATTTTAGAAAGTAAGTTTAATAACAATAATTCCCTACAATACTGTTGAAATTGACTAGTTTTTTTCCTCAATAATTCGTTCACCCTGAAATGAAAAACAAATCCAAAAAAAATTATCAAGCCCGGAAGAACGAACGCACTTGCTTTTCCATAAGAAAATGTTGGCCAGAAAGTATAAAAGAGAAAATAAACCAGCGACGGCTGCCTGGTCAGAAAATCCAATCAGAATATAAAATGAAAAAAAAATGTGCCGCATAAAAGAAATTCATTTTCTTGTCGCTACTGAAATAATCAGAAAGAACATCCATATTCGGCATCTGCATTACTGCAGTGCATACCCCGCAAAAGTTCCTATGCTGCCTGTCGTGACAAAAGAATAATAAAAAAGATCATCCCAGAAAAGAAGCAAAATTTGGGCTTCAATAGCAAGCAAGTATGTGTCTGTAAAGTGCAAACCGAATATCGATCCACTGCCATTGAATGAGAGCAGCTCTGTGACGTATCTCTAAACACGCTGCTGATCTGTTGGAATAACCCACTCGCGCTGCCCGAATTTTCTTCTTTGTTTTGTCTTGTTCGCAAAGTGCCTCCACTACTGCGGTAAAATGTCCATGCTAAGAAAACGATTTCTGCTCTAGGTAAATTTGCCTCTTAAAGCATGATGTTTTCTAAACAAATTTTCAGCCCCTATATTACCCCCTTATGGGTGGAATTTGAAAAAATTCGGCTTTAGTGATTATTAGGGAACCTCTATGCAAAATTTCAGCTTTCTAGGGCCAGCGGTTTAGTCCGTGCCTTGTCTGTCAGTCAGTTACGGAACTGTTTTATACCATATATGTATACTGTACTAGCAAAAAAAACACTCTTAGCGAGTTTAAAACTGACGGGGTGCCCAATAGCGCATTAACTTGTATCCACAAAAGAGTTGATATAAATTTTTGTGGTGTGCGTGCTTTATTGTTCCTTAATAAAATCAATAAAAATTTACAAATACCTTTGCGCATGCAATTGTTTCTTTGAGGTATTTGCTTTTATTTGGTGGTATAAAAGTTTCCAATATTTGGAAATGAATGTTTCTTTGAGGTATTTGTAAACTCTTATTGATTTTATATTAAGGAACAATTGCATGCACAAAGGTATTTGTAAATTTTTATTGATTTTATTAAGGAACAATAATGCACGCACACCACAAAAATTTATATCAACTCTTTTGTGGATACAAGTTAATGCGCTATTGGGCACCCCGTCAGTTTTAAACTCGCTAAGAGTGTTTTTTTTGCTAGTATCAGTATGTTTTTTGAAAGCAACCATTATTATTAAGTAAATAATTTTTCCATAAATGTTGAAATAAAATAAATTTTAATAAAACGAAGCAGTTGCTATTCGTTCACGAAACCGATTGCATTTTTTGCTCTCTTTATTTTGGGTCAGTTAAAATTAAAAATACAATTGTGCATTTAAATAAATTTCGTGTATCCAGCTTTACCCTACAAACATTTGAGGGGTTTGAGAAACTGGAAAATTCGAAGTGCTGATGTTAGGTTTAGGGGGACCATCTGCTAGGATTTTACAATTATTTTTCACATTTTAGAATAGGTTCATGAAAACTATAGAACAAAGCCTTCCTATTCACTTTCTAAGGTGTTTTGGACTCACCAAGGAATGCTGCGATTGAAATTTTTATTCGAACATTTTTCATTCTTTACAAAATTGTTGAATAACTCACTTTTCCCGGTTCGCGATATTATTCGGATGCCATTTTCTCCGGAACTAGAGTTTTCCCAGAATTCACATATTAAGCCATCGACGCGTTTGGTTGTCAGCTACAAACGACTAGTTTTTTAACAAAATTGCTTGGTTCAATTTTGAGTAATAGCCTTCAAATCGAAAATTTGGCAGTGTCACTTTTTAGTTTTTTCTATATTTTTCTTGAACTAGAGGGCTGATTATGATTTTCTGGCCACCATTTGAAAACTCAGTTCAATACCGATCGACTGATTCATATACGGACGCCTTTCATTGGATTTTAGTGGAGATATTATATTTTTAAAAAAGTGCATCTGGCTCTATTCAAAAGTCCATATCTCGATCAAATTCAAAGAAATCTTAAAAATGTTAACGGATTCTGCAAGCCGCACTTATCCCCGAAAAATAGAGGTATAAACGACAGAAATCGGTTCAACTTTTGTACAAACAAACTATTTGAGGTAGGCAATTTTTCATGAATTTCATGAAAATTAACCGTAAATTTTGGAGGGCTATAACTTTTCAACGGATGGTTCGATTTTAATATATAAGGTACCGTTGGAATGGTCTTGATAAGTAGCCTCGGAAAACACTATAGCTGAATAATTTTCTACACCCACCTTTGGGTTATATTGGAAAAACTAAAAATTTGGCCAAATTTTCAAGTGGCCATATCTCGGGTTGTAGTGGGTGGATTAGCAGTTTAAATATATTTTCCTAGTCCATGCCTCAACACCTCTCGAACGATACCCAACAGTCATGAATTGAAAGCTTGGTTCTCGAATTCGATTTATTCCTGTATATATAGTGGTGCATTTCAACAACAATCATCAGATCTTCAGATTTTTTGTTTTGCGCACCCCGCGGAGAACTACCGTTCTCCGTGATAGCTAATCTACTCGACTTTGCACGGGAATGCTTTAACATCAATATCTGTGCTTTGCTACGGTGTTCAACAATGTAAAAAGATTGGGTATATTTAATAAGCTGGATTAAAAATTTGCAAAAGGTAAAACATTATTCTGCACGTTTATTGTCAAATAAACCGTCATATATATGGCAAAAAACCCTTTGTTGCCACCACCACCCTCGGTCAATAGCATATAGACGTATGAGGTAGACGTAGCCAGTCATGTGATCTTATATAACGTTGTCTGTTGAATGTTTCCAATTTTCTTTTGTGCTGAGTACCTATAAACTACATTTTTGGTTTTTGCCAACCTCTATTTTGCAGTTTTCGCAATGTTTCACCCCTTAGAAGTTGAACTTCTCTGATTATCAGCGATCACCAATTAGGAAAGTTGTAGAAGTATTAAAAATTGCGTGCGTAAAAATGCAAAGTCAATTTATCTTACTGGAATGGCCGAATGGGTGATCAAAATGATTGTTCGCAAAATGTAATTAAATTCGTTTTAACAAAATATATTCTCAAAATGCACTACCTTTTTTTTACGAAAAAACACAATTTTAAATTTATTTGATTTCACACAACCGCAAGGTGTGAATAATCGAATTGAATAATCGGTGTGAGTGATCAAGTAATCGAATCGAATTGAATCGAGCTATCAAACGACAGGCCCGCCACCACCACCATCTGGTGGTGCTAAGTGCATTCTCATACAAAACGCCAGTCTCGATTTTCTGGGTTTCCCTTTGGAGTTTTCAGAATTTTCTTTTCTCCTAAATCACCGCTATATTGAGTCAAAGAAAACAAAAAAAAAATCATCAAGTCGGTCGAGCCGTTCTCGAGTTTTTGCGAGACTAACGCAATGCAATTGATTTTTATATATAGAAGAATATAGAGGTAGTATGAGTCTCATTCATAAAAGAATACTACTAATAGAATTTTGAATTCTATTAAAGTAAACAAAATTGTTATTTCTCAATTAATGGGGTAATTTTTTCAACAACAATTTCATCAATGAACTGATTAGTGATTACTACAAAAGTACTTAAAATAAAATGTATACATTATAGGAAAGGAGATAGTAAAGCTAACGTAGTTCATGCTTGGCCAGTTCCCTATTCTATATATTAATAGGCAAGCACAAAAATTGTCGTATGCTTTTCTCAGCGTGTGGGCGTCACAAGAGAAATTCACGCATACCGTTAGAAAGGAATTTTCGTGCAGATTTGCAGAATATAAATATTTAAAATGATAAAACGGAGAACGTTAGTTCTCCCCGGGGTGCGCAAAACAAAAAATCTAAAGATCTGATGATTGATGTTGAAATGCACCACTATATATACAGGAATAAATCGAATTCGAGAACCAAGCTTTCAATTCATGACTGTTGGGTATCGTTCGAGAGGTGTTGAGGCATGGACTAGGAAAATATATTTAAACTGGTAATCCACCCACTACAACCCGAGATATGGCCACTTGAAAATTTGACAAAATTTTTAGTTTTTCCAATATAACCCAAAGGTGGGTGTCGAAAACTATTCAGCTATAGTGTTTTCCGAGGCTACTTATCAAGACCTTTCCAACGGTACCTAATATACATTTAAAATCGAACCATCCGTTGAAAAGTTATAGCCCTCCAAGTTTTACGGTTAATTTTCATGAAATTCATGAAAAACTACCTACCTTAAATAGTTTGTTTGTACAAAAGTTGAACCGATTTCTGTCGTTTATACCTCTATTTTTCGGGGATAAGTGGAGCTTCCAGAATCCGTTAATATTTTTAAGAATCCTTTGAATTTGATCGAGATATAGACATTTGAATAGAGCCAGATGCACTTTTTTAAAAATATAATATCTCCAGTAAAATCCAATGAAAGGCGTTCCTATATGAATCAGTCGATCGGTATTGAACTAAGTTTTCAAATGGTGGCCAGACGATCTTAATCGGACATCTAGTTCAAGAAAAATATTGAAAAAACTAAAAAGTGGCACTGCCAAATTTTCGATTTGAAGGCTATTACTCAAAATTGAACCCAGCAATTTTGTTAAAAAACTAGGCGTTTGTAGCTGACAACCACACGCGTCGATGGCTTATCATGTGAATTCTGGGAAAACTCTAGTTCCGGAGAAAATGGCATCCGAATAATATCGCGAACCGGGAAAAGTGAGTTTTTCAACAATTTTGTAAAGAATGAAAAAAGTTCCAATAAAAATTTCAATCGCAGCATTCCTTAATAAAAGCAATAAAAATTTACAAATACCTTTGCGCATGCAATTGTTTTTTTGAGGTATTTGCTTTTATTTGTATAAAAGCTTACAATATTTGGAAATGAATGTTCCTTTGAGGTATTTGTAAACTCTTATTGATATTATGTTAAGGAACAATTGCATGCGCAAAGGTGTATGTAAATTTTTATTGATTTTATTAAGGAACAATAATGCACGAACACCACAAAAATTTATATAAACTCCTTTGTGGATACAAGTTAATGCGCTATTGGGCACCCCGTCAGTTTTAAACTTGCTAAGAGTTTTTTTTTGCTAGTAGAAATATACGTGAATTCTCCCATACATAATGTTTGCAACAACAAAATACACTGCAATTTTAGAGTAGTACGCGTAGATGGATTTACATGGGGTTTTTTTCATTTAGAATCAGTGAATGGGGATCTTTCCGATGCGGTAAATTTTTTGTACATTTTTGGGTCGATATCTTGACTTATGGGCTACGAGCGAAAGTCAGGTTGTAAGGCTGACTGAAAACGCAGTATGGCCGAGCACTATATGAGTGCTATGGGAGTCAATAGAGGACTCGGAGTATCCTGCAAGCGGAGGTCAGTCGAGATGCTGGCCAAGGTGCAGCAAGCAGAGGAAAGCGTGGTTGCAAGGGTTCACTGGTTTGAATGCACTTGAACGGAGTCGCTATTTCCTGGGCTAGAACTGAAAGCAGTTCAATTTGCCAATAAAGGGTTTAAGCTAGTAAGAGCTGAAAGCAGTTCTTACCTCTGAGCCGACTGAAAATGCAGTGCCGAATTGCTGTGGAGCCACCGTATTTATAGTCCCCGAAATGCATTGCGTTAAATGCACAAAGGGATAACGGTCCTATTTGGAGTGCTTGAGCACATGTGAATTTTCCTAGCTTCTAGAACATTCTCATTTCAATTAGAAAATTGCAATTAAGCACGGTTACAACCTAATATGATTTGGCTCAATGGTCTGAGCGCTGACTCTGTAACCCGTAGTACTCGGGTTCGAATGACAGTCTCGGCAGACTTATTTTTTTCTTTTTTATTTCTTAATTTATTAATTTCTTTTGAACGTTGGGGGGCCCCAACAAGCATTATCAAATATGTGGAGTACATTCAGAAGGAGATTACCTTCTAAGCGAACTAATTTCCTGCCGAATCAGGCGATATTTGGCCGAATTACAGCTGTTCCAGGAATTTCCAGGACCCGGGGCTTGCAGGATACATAGAGACTCTATCTAATTTAATTCTAGGGACCCTCCCCTATCGTTTCAGATGAGTTTCGTCGAAATCGGTCCTCTAACGGCCGAGTTATTTCGACTTCTGGAGCGGACGTCCCATGCCAGGGACTTAACTCCTTTGAGGTCCTGAAAATAAAGGACGCGGACGGAAGTAAAAGGACGTAAATTGATATGTTGTTTCTATGGGTCTAATCTATTGTTTAAACCAATAAAACCTTTCGTGGTATTTATTTCCCAGTTGCGTCGAATTTGGAGCTATCTGTCCTGGGCAGAGGTTATGAATATAATTCGTGCGACCACCTGATGATCGAAAATATGTTTTAGGGTACTTTCGATAAACCAAGTGTTCTTTTAATGAACCGAACCGCTCTTTAGAAAAACCGAAAAATTTCCAGCACGTCGATATTTATTATGATTGAAACGGTACTTTCTCTGACGATCGGTATATGTGACAAACCAAGAGTTCTTTTAATGAACTAAAAAATAGTTTTGGGATAAACTGATTGTGATATCTGATAACCATATCAAATATTAAGTGGGGACATTTGGTATTTAGTTCTTTTTGTGACAATTATAGCTATAATAATAATACATTTTTATAGCTACCGTATATGAAATAATAATGACAGAAAATAACTCATATTTCAAAATTGGTTCAAACCAATTATATTTTCAGTTCAATCATTAATTTACTTACCTAGCAAGAGTACCTAATAATTTTTTTTCTTGAATTTTTTTAAATTTTCAAATTTTTTTATAGTTTTTCTCAAGTAGAAATTTTGTTCACCTGATGTGCATTGAACATTTTAAGCACTTCAAAAGTAAATCAGAAATTCAGCGACTTGTATAATGTTTTTCTCTTATTCCATTTAGTTTTTCTTATACACATGGAATATTATTTGTACTTCTCAAGGACAACAGAACTACTAACTTTCAAGACAGTTTTTCTTTTGTCGTCAATTCGGTTTATTTAATGTTTTATAATTTGGGACAGGACATCTCCTAAACCATACTCGGAATGTGTGATGTTCCTACTCGTTCAAGGTACATTGCGTATACTCCTAATATACGCAAGATATACTGCATTTGTTTCGGGTTTTTATAAATACCACCAGAAGTATAATTAATACACCAAAAATTTCTTTATAAACTATTCATCGAGAGCTTTTTCAAGACGTGGTTTAGAAAAATTCGAATTTCCACCCCCACCCCCATTCGTATCCCACCTACCCCTAATTTGGTGGTGTCATCGTTAACCTCATAGAGAGTACTCTACTCTATAAAGTCTCTCTCTAAGCTTCATAGGGGCCGAGATATAATTTTTTCAAAATTTCAACCCAAAAAAACTTCAAAAATACGGCCGCTAGCGTGTAAATATATGTATATATAAACTTTCGAACGGGGGGTGGTTAAAGTATATTTTGTCTAACACTTTTCTATCGTTAAGATAATATTACGAACTTTTTTTTATTCACAGAATGAATATGGAATTTATAAAACGGCGAATTATTCCAGTGGTTTGGATTATATTACTTAATGCATTAATACACTCATGTTCTGGTCATGGAAGATTGATAGAGCCTCCAAGCAGATCTTCAGCGTGGAGATATGGATTTCAAACTCCACCGAACTACAACGACCATGAGTTGTATTGCGGTGGATTCACGAGACAATGGAGTAAGAATGATGGAAAGTGTGGAGTTTGCGGGGATGCATGGGATACACCAACGCCACGAGCAAATGAATTCGGAGGTAAATGGGGTCAAGGAGTAATAGTAAGACGGTACAATCCAGGCGCAGATGTTATCCTAAGGGTAGAACTCACAGCTAGTCACATGGGGTTTGACAACGACCTATTAAATTTGAAGCAATTGTAAGCGTGCTCATTACAGATTCTTTGAATTTAGAGTTTGCCCTGATGTGGACGCTCAGCAAGATTGTCTGGATAAAAATGTTCTAAGGGTGCTGGGGGGATCACCGATATTTCCTGTTCAGTCAGATGTGGATACAAGATTCTATCCACGAAATGGAAGCAGGATTTACGAAGTGAAAGCCAAGTTACCAACAGGTGAGCATGAGAAAGTACCACAACTTAATTGTATGTATATATCTTCTATGCAGGTCTTAAATGCAGTCAATGCATTTTGCAGTGGCGGTATGTTGCAGGAAATAATTGGGGTATTTGCACTGACGGAACAGGAGCAGTGGGATGTGGACCTCAGGAAGAGTTTCGAGCATGTGCTGATATTTCTATTGAAGATACTGGACGAACAACAATACGACCATTCCATCCTGACACCAAAACAACAATTCCACCTAAAACAAGTGCCAAAACTCCAGAATCCGGAACTGGGGAAGATTTTCCGGAAACATCCCCCTTCGTTGTTCCAGTTATCATATTCCTCACTCTGCTTGTGGTTATTTGTTTACTTGCGGCCATCTACTTTTACATTTATCATGGACAGCGTGTAAAACAATTGCTTCACTGGAGACGTAATATAGATCCTCCATCTTCTGATGAGACCGAGCTTAATAAAAAATTTGATCTCACCATTGTTCCTGACCCGCCTCCGAGAAGAAAGAGATTATCTCAAGTGAAACACATAAGCCCTAACGAATCAAGTATAGTGTTCGGACAATCATCGTCTCAAAATATAATTTAATTAACAATTTTTCTTTCTCACTACAAGTCTTCCTACATTATACAGCTGTATTCGCTGCCCATTTATTATATATACTGTATATTTGAGCCCTGAATCTTCTAAGTAAATGTGATAAAATCTAATTATTTAATAAATTATTACAATTGGAATATATTTTTTCAGTTTTTTTTTTTTCGTTTTATTGTAGTTCAGTTGGTTTTGCAACCCCTAAAGTAGCTTATACCTTGCCTACCGCTTAGGGCCAGCCCTGCCAGCCAGCAGCATAAGGTGACCAATGTAGAACTTGTTCGATTATGAGGTGATCTGCACCGCGGTCTTTAGTTTTTGGCATATCAGCATGGCCGGATTTGCCACTAGGCCGACAAGGCACTGGCCTAGAGCGCCAAATTTTTATGGCCGCGGAACGGGTGAATTTGCTTTAAAGGTACTTATTTAAAAGTTGAAAAGTTGTTCCTTTTGTAGTATTAATATTTATGCCCAATTTCACAGTTGAAACTTAAGTTTTCGCTTAGTTAAGCGAGCATAGGCAGCTTAAACTAAAGTTTAATTCTGCCGGATTTCACAGTTGATATTCGAGTAAACCTGGTTTAAATTATAAGAATCAATTTTGTAGTCTACTGTATACGGTGAACTATTTGCCAAAAATGTTATTCCGCTGTTGTTAGGTGATTTTATTTGTTTATGGTATATATTTTAATTGATTTTTATAAAAATTAAGCCATTTAATTACCAAGCTCATTAAATACAATTCAAAATCAAGAATTAATTTCAATTGACATATGACGTTTGTTTGACAATAAATTTTTATGAAACTTAAGTTAAGCGACGAATTTTCGCCGCTTAAATTAAAGCAAAGTTTAAGACTAAAATTGTCACTTTGAAATCAAAGCATACTTTAAGCAGAATTTTAAACCTATTTTTGAGCTTAAGCTAGCACTGTGAAATTGGGCATTAATCCTACTTTTGGAACTGTAGTATTTTTTTTAATTTCCGCTCATTTACACTTCTGAACTATAGTCTTCTACTAATAATACTTTTTCAAAGAAACTCGCAATTCAACTTTACATTTTATTTTCTTCTCTTCTAAATAACACGTTCTTAGTTCTTCTAAATAAAAAATTCTTAATTAATCTACTCTCCGGCACTACCGATTTACAACAAATCGTAACACTACACGTCTGACTCTTACTGTTATTCAATATCGAATTTCTCTAACATTTATTTCTACCCTTCCACAATTAATAGCGAACACTAATATTCAGCGATCCTATCTCTTTGGCGATTCAATATCGAATGAATCTCATACCCCTGACACACGAGAGCTCTGAATTGAGTTCGGGACGTCACGTGAAGTGAGTTCCGCTGCCGTGTACGGACCCTCTAAAATCGGTGTTTAAAAATCTGTTGACATTTGGCAAAAAGTAAACATAAAATGGATTCGCAATAGCGATCAAGTGAGTTTCAAGGTGAAATGTTGATGTGTTTTCTCAAATTAAATTTGCTGTAAAGTAACGATAACACGAAAATTCTAGGAAAACAACAAAATAACATTACACAGCTGATTACTTTTTAGTACAAAGATTTTCTACCATGTGGAACTTACGGCGCTGGTAGTAGTGTGCCCAGTTGAAGTGAGTTGCTGGGGGTGGGTTTCGATCGCGAGTTCTTATGGGAAATTAACATGAGCTACGTCACTATGACGTCACGAACTCACTTCAGTGCTCTCGTGTGCCCAGGGTATTACACTTCTGTTTTGTCACTTTGACACCTTTCAATCTTTTTTGAGGTTTCTAACCTCAATATTTTTGTGACAGCTTATTCAGCTGTTGTTTTTCTTAGCAGTGACATAATTGACTACACGTTCTTTTAAAGGCGCCCTTAATAACGTTGGAACTTTTAAACATAACAGTGACATTGCAGTGCGTAGTAACGCTCTCACTCTCTTGCACTAGTCCACCACGTCACCGCCCCTTCGCCTTACCCTACTAAATATAAGGGCGACGTATGCCTGGCCATCACTTAGCAGCAAATAATTTTGGACCCAGATAGACCGCCGCATAGTCCACTGTACTACCCTGCATCTTCTGAACTATAGAAGCCCAAGGGCCAAGACTGCAACTTCGCGATCGGGAGCATCTTTCGATCAGCAGTTCCAGAACTAAACTTTGCTGAACATTGTACGGACTGCGGGTGTAGCATATGACTAGTAAAGAAGCAATTGGTCAAAACAATTACGTGATACCCTAGGTGAAGAAAAATATACCATTCTATGTAAAAATCTTGATATTCATTATTTTATGTAACTAAGGCTAGTTGTCCGCGACTGCTTAATTTAATAGTAATCAGCAAGAGCTTTAATTTGATATCACACATGGGCCAAAGTGCACAACACCAAAACAGTTGGTTACTACCCCCACCCCAACAACCAACAAAAACGTAAAACAATTTACCGCAGCGGAAAGATTTCCATTCACTTATTCTAAATAGCCGGTCTACCCGTTTTCACCCGGTCGGTTGGTGGAATGATTGTTATTAATTATCGTGCCCTTGATTCATCATCGTTTTACATTCTTATTGTTGTTCGCCTCTTTATCTATATTCATTGCTTTTTCTGTGCATGAAAACAGGATAAACCTTTCGTATTATAATAACAATATGAAGTATAATGTAATTAGGTATAATGTAATACGAAAAAAAAATTTTAAAACAAATTAGTTACTTATTATTTAACTTCACATTTTTACAGAACTTAGTTGATATAAGTAGATAGCCTGAATTTTCTATTTTGTGTAATAATTTAATTTAAATATTGGTCTACCAAATTTCACCCACGATGCCAAAGTGAATAAATATTCAGAGGACTTCCTTAAAAACAATGTTTTTTGTTTTTTTATTGGGCGGCACTAATTATACCACACTCGAGTGCAAGCAACATAAAACTGACTGTGGGAGAAACAATCTTCCCTTAAATCTACGCCGGCATATTTTAAAGTTTGACCCTGACACTTGTTAATCATCAAGGCGAAACAAACTTTGATGGGAAATTGTAGTCTCTTAAAATTAAAGGAGTGGTCATTAGGTATTAAGGGAATACGTGGCACGACAGGAACGACAGTTTGAGGGACATATTCCCCGTCAACAATAAAATTTACTCAACCATTTTCTTACTTTTAAAAACGAACTGAATAGCACCAAGTCACTCACGCAAAGGATGCCAAATACGCGGCTGTCGCCCACTTTACCCCTAGTTATTAGGCAGACACCACAGTCACAGATATATCATTCTACCATGCACGCAGTTAAGGCGCGTTCCCACGACGCGTCGTCCGGCTCGGCGTGGTCCTTCACGCCTTTGAAGTTTTGAGGATTTACCGACATTTTACGACATTTTACCGGAAAGACGGGCCGAATCCTTTTGTTAACTGTGACACTTTTATGATCATACGAGCCGAGCAACGCGTCGTGGGAACGCGCCTTTATGTTCGCCCGTTCGCCGTCAGCTGTGTGCATGCCGCTGGTCCGCATCTTCTCAGTGAGGGATCGTTCTCGCCTACGAAGATCCGCACAAAGAAGAGACGTGGAAAAGAATTTCTGTGACGTCATGTTAAAGGAATTTCCGTTATTCACCCCTTTAGGGGCGGAATTTTGAAAAATCCTTTCTTAGCGGATATCTATGTCATTAAAGGAATGCACTGTAAAATTTTCAGCTCTTTAGGTCCAGCGGTTTGGGCTGTGCGTTGTCTGTCAGTCACGCACGGTTCTTACTGTTTTATAGGTAAAGATTTTCCAAGCAACTTAAACCAAATTTGGAATAGAGTTTATCGATAAAAGTTATTTGAACTCCTCGAGTTAGATTTTTGAAAATTTAATTTTTGTAATACTGCAAAAAGCACCTTAAAGTTGCCATTTTTAGTGATTTTGACAATAGTTGCTACCGTTTTATTTGCGTATTTTTCAAGCAATTTGTACCACATTTTGCAAAAAGTTAGGATAAAGGCTGTCATTTGAACTAGTCGAGCCGCTTTTTTTATTTTTGGCTTTGTTATTCTCCTAAGCGTCTTAGAAGTGTACAGTTTTTTAAAAAAAATTAGGAATTTTCCTCGAATATTTAAGAATGTTTCTGAACATATTTTTCAAGTTTTGTTTTCGTTATTTCCAATTTTCAGGTGTTATGCATGATTATTGGAAGAATTTACTTCATTTCATTCAATAATAATCCTATAATAAGCCTGTAGAAATTTAGTTCCACTTTAAATAAAACACCTGGGTTTCGAAAATGCAAAATATATTTCGGAGTGTTACAACTGGAGTTCAGATAGAGACTGAAATTTTCAACTAAATTATAATTCATGGGACTGAATTCATGGGGTACAGTTAATTCCTAACAGTAATTTCTTCGAGTGAAGTTAAAGCAAATGAATCTAAAATAACAAATTTTACAAAGCCATTTAAAAAGACACATTTTTTCTCTAAAAAGTCCCAAATAGCCAAGATCTCAACCGTTTCTTCAAAATGTAGTTCCGGCTTTTCTCAATAGGGGCGCATTGGTATTCAATTATTGGGACAGGTCTGGGCTTTACAACAATTTTGCAACCATTTGCAAAATTATTATTATTTGCATCTTTGCGTATGAAAAAACAAATTGGTACCAGAAATTGATAAATGCAATGCACGCTTCTTTTTTTGAACATGTGAATATAAAGACATGTATGGAAATTTCGTATTCGTCCTTTACCTCACCCTCCCCTTACAATGTGTAAACCACATCCATTGTGAAATTACAATTGGGAATGAAAACTCATTTTTCCCCTTCCCCTGCGTAAACTAGCTAAATTCATGGCAAAATAACAATTCAATGTACCTAAATAAAAATCGATTTTGTTCTATGGTACCTCGTCCTCCCCCCGTTCGGTAATTTTACACCGCAAGCAGGCGCAAAGTGCTTGTTTTGGTTTGTTTGCATAGAGATTTGAATAACTAATATAGTCTTGCAAATAATTGAAATTGCAATAAAATAAATAGTCTGTACAATTGTAGTTCAACCCAGACCTTTCCCACTAATCCATTGACCCTGAAAAAAAAAACAATATTATCAAGGCCAAAAGAACACTTTCTTCTTCATAATTTGAAAATTTGAAGATTCTTGTGGCGCACTTTCAGATGATGATAATGACAAAATTTGCTTTTCAGGAGCTACTTTACTATCTTCCATTGGTTTGTCATTCGTATTGGACTGTGTAGTATCGCGGCTGGAGTTCGTTTCCGGATGCTGAGCAATGTCATGAGGTTGACTGCCTTTTTCGATAATCCTTTCGCGTGTTATCGAGTGAATTAATGGGACTTTATCTTCAACTGATTCTTTTTGTTCTTCAAAGTCGTCGAAATGATCCGTCAAATTGAATCGGTCCGATTTTTCAAAAATTGCTACCTCACTGAAATAATATATCCACATGTAGTTTGAATTCAATGAAAAAAACGGAGAAGTATCACATACACTGTCACTGTCGAAGCTATTTTTTGGTGGTCCGATTCTCGTGATGATTCTGGCGAATCAAAGTTTCCGTCTAAATTGGGATTGCAGCAACAGGTTCGACGAAGCAATGGTATCCAATTCAGCTGAACTGTTATTTTCCAATCGTTCGTTTTCTCTGGTTGCGTCATTTGCTGTCGATATCGATTCTGGATTGGCCTTTATTCCCTCATGTTCGCAGTCGATTTCTCTTAAGAAAATAGTTTGATTCAATGATGAAAGTCGAAATGAATTCAATAAATAATGGTCCTACTTCTTCTGCCATTGAACGATCACTTTTCTAATTCGTTCATGAGAAATCTTCAGCTGTCTTCCAAGAATTTTGTAATGCTTTTCATTTGTTTGATGTATAGTGATGCTATTACTAGCAAGTAACGCATTCAAAGCACTTGTCAATTTTCCTTCGTTTATTCGTCTCTTTGCAGGTGGCACTTCGTGTACTGATCAAATCGTTGGCTAACTTAAACTGAAGTTTCTTTCGACGATATTTGTTCTCGTTTGTCCATGTGTGCCACCCATATACTAGCTATAAACCAGCGAAAATTCCTAGTATTCATAGTATTGAAATTCGCAAATTTTTCATAGTATCGTTAATCCTTATGTTCAAACCTAGTTCAGACAATTTTTCGCTGATAGTGCTGCCATTTTGTCATAGCGGAAAAAAAATCTAAGTAATATTATAAATGTGAAAGTATGGATGTTTGTCCGTCAATCACGCCTAAACCCTTAGTTCGATATTTTTCATTTTTTGTCCAAAGGGAATACTTATTCCAACTTAGAACATAGACTACTTTTTTTCTACCCTTCAACCCTTAAGGGGGTGAAAAGGGTTAAAAACGGTTTCTCCGGAACCACTGGACCGATTGCCATGAAAATTGGAATACTTCTAGAACTTACCTCATAGGCTCTTGCCGAGGAATGGTTTTTTGAAATCCTACCCTTAAGGGGGTGAAAAGGGGTGGAAACGGTTTCTCCGGAACTACTGGACCGATTTCCATGAATTTTGGAATACTTCTTGAACTTACCTCATAGGCGCTTGCCGAGGAATAGTTTTTTGAAATCCTACCCTTAAGGGGGTGAAAAAGGGTGGAAACGGTTTCTCCGGAACCACTAAATCGATTTCCATGAAATTTGGAATACTTCTAGAACTTACCTCATAGGCTCTTTCCGAAGAGTAGTTTTTTTTAAATTCTACCCTTAAAGGGGTGAAAAGGGTTGAAAACTGTTTCTCCGGAACCACTGCACCGATTTCCATGAAATTTGGAATACTTCTAGAACTTACCTCATAGGCTCTTGCCGAGGAATGGTTTTTTGAAATCCTACCCTTAAGGGGGTGAAAAGGGGTGGAAACGGTTTCTCCGGAACTACTGGACCGATTTCCATGAATTTTGGAATACTTCTTGAACTTACCTCATAGGCGCTTGCCGAGGAATGGTTTTTTGAAATCCTACCCTTAAGGGGGTGAAAAGGGGTGAAAACGGTTTCTCCGGAACCACTAAACCGATTTCCATGAAATTTGGAATACTTCTCGAACTTACCTCATAGGCGCTTGCCGAGGAATGGTTTTTTGAAATCCTACCCTTCAGGGTGTGAAAAGGGGTAGAAACGGTTTCTCCGGAACCACTGGACCGATTTCCATGAAATTTGGAATACTTCTAAAACTTACTTCATAAGCTCTTTCCGAAGAGTGGTTTTTTTTTGAAATTCTTACCTTAAGGGTGTGAAAAGGGGTAGAAACGGTTTCTACGGAACCACTGGACCGATTTCCATGAAATTTGGAATACTTCTAGAACTTACCTCATAAGCTCTTTCCGAAGAGTGGTTTTTTCTTGAAATTCTATCCTTAAGGGTGTGAAAACGGGTAGAAACGGTTTCTCCGGAACCACTCGACCGATTTCCATGAAATTTGGAATACTTCTAGAACTTACTTCATAAGCTCTTTCCGAAGAGTGGTTTTTTTGAAATTCTATCCTTAAGGGTATGAAAAGGGGTAGAAACGGTTTCTCCGGAACCACTGGGCCGATTTCCATGAAATTTGGAATACTTCTAGAACTTACCTCATAAGCTCTTTCCGAAGAGTGGTTTTTTTTTGAAATTCTATCCTTAAGGGTGTGAAAAGGGATAGAAACGGTTTCTCCGGAACCACTGGACCGATTTCCATGAAATTTGGAATACTTCTACAACTTACCTCATAAGCTCTTTCCGAAGAGTGTTTTTTTTTTAAATTCTACCCTGAAGGGGGTGAAAAGGGGTGGAAATGGTTTCTCCGGAACTACTGGACCGATTTCCATGAATTTTGGAATACTTCTTGAACTTACCTCATATGCGCTTGCCGAGGAATGGTTTTTTGAAATTCTATCCTTAAGGGTGTGAAAAGGGGTGGAAACGGTTTCTCCGGAACCACTAAATCGATTTCCATGAAATTTGGAATACTTCTAGAACTTACGTCATAGGCTCTTGCCGAGTAATGGTTTTTTGAAATCCTACCCTTCAGGGGGCGAAAAGGGGTGCAAACGGTTTCTCCGGAACCACTAAATCGATTTCCATGAAATTTGGAATACTTCTAGAACTTACCTCATAGGCTCTTTCCGAAGAGTGGTTTTTTGAAATTCTATCCTTAAGGGTGTGAAAAGGGGTGGAAACGGTTTCTCCGGAACCACTAAATCGATTTCCATGAAATTTGGAATACTTCTAGAACTTACGTCATAGGCTCTTGCCGAGTATTGTTTTTTTGAAATCCTACCCTTAATGGGGTGAAAAGGGGTGGAAACGGTTTCTCCGGAACTACTGGACCGATTTCCATGAAATTTGGAATACTTCTAGAACTTACTTCATAAGCTCTTTCCTAAGAGTGTTTTTTTTAAATTCTTTCCTTAAGGGTGTGAAAAGGGGTAGAAACGGTTTCTCCGGAACCACTGGACCGATTTCATTGAAATTTGGAATACTTCTAAAACTTACTTCATAAGCTCTTTGCGGAGAGAGGTTTTTTGAAATTCTATCCTTAAGGGTGTGAAAAGGGGTGGAAACGGTTTCTCCGGAACCACTAAATCGATTTCCATGAAATTTGGAATACTTCTAGAACTTACGTCATAGGCTCTTGCCGAGTAATGGTTTTTTGAAATCCTACCCTTCAGGGGGCGAAAAGGGGTGCAAACGTTTTCTCCGGAACCACTAAATCGATTTCCATGAAATTTGGAATACTTCTAGAACTCACCTCATAGGCTCTTTCCGAAGAGTGTTTTTTTGAAATTCTATCCTTAAGGGTGTGAAAAGGAGTGGAAACGGTTTCTCCGGAACCACTAAATCGATTTCCATGAAATTTGGAATACTTCTAGAACTTACGTCATAGGCTCTTGCCGAGTAATGTTTTTTTGAAATCCTACCCTTAATGGGGTGAAAAGGGTTGGAAACGGTTTCTCCGGAACTACTGGACCGATTTCCATGAAATTTGGAATACTTCTAGAACTTACTTCATAAGCTCTTTCCTAAGAGTGTTTTTTTAAAATTCTTTCCTTAAGGGTGTGAAAAGGGGTAGAAACGGTTTCTCCGGAACCACTGGACCGATTTCATTGAAATTTGGAATACTTCTAAAACTTACTTCATAAGCTCTTTGCGGAGAGAGGTTTTTTGAAATTCTATCCTTAAGGGTGTGAAAAGGGGTGGAAACGGTTTCTCCGGAACCACTAAATCGATTTCCATGAAATTTGGAATACTTCTAGAACTTACGTCATAGGCTCTTGCCGAGTAATGGTTTTTTGAAATCCTACCCTTCAGGGGGCGAAAAGGGGTGCAAACGTTTTCTCCGGAACCACTAAATCGATTTCCATGAAATTTGGAATACTTCTAGAACTTACGTCATAGGCTCTTGCCGAGTAATGTTTTTTTTTAAATCCTACCCTTAATGGGGTGAAAAGGGTTGGAAACGGTTTCTCCGGAACTACTGGACCGATTTCCATGAAATTTGGAATACTTCTAGAACTTACTTCATAAGCTCTTTCCTAAGAGTGTTTTTTTTTTAAATTCTATCCTTAAGGGTGTGAAAAGGGGTGGAAACGGTTTCTCCGGAACCACTAAATCGATTTCCATGAAATTTGGAATACTTCTAGAACTTACGTCTTAGGCTCTTGCCGAGTAATGGGTATTAGAAATTCAACCCTTAAGGGGGTAAAAAGGGGTGAAAAAGGTTTTCCCGGAACAACTGGACCGATTTTCATGAAATTTGGAGTACATCTGCAACTTACCGCATAGCTTATCGCTGAGAAACAGTTTTTGGCATTTCAACCCAAAAGGGGTTTGTGGTGGGGGGGGGGGGGGGGGGGTTATCAAACCAATGGAATCAATGTAATAGATAGATATTACAATCCCGCTTACGCTTACCATGGTGTAGAGAAATTTACTTAGTACTTAGTTTTTCTGTCGCTTGGTATATTTTAATATTCCACTATATTTATATTTTTGAGCTCAGAATTTTCTTGTCTTTCATTTGACATCTCACTCGATATCATAGCAAAAAATTTTTTTTTCAGCGCCCCCCTTTTATCGATGTTACATCCCTTATATTGTCATCCGGATGTAACATCCATCCTATTGTCACTTGGACCATAATTACGAATCGATTGACACCTCATTTATCAAAATCGGCTCAGTAGTTTAGACGCTACGATGGAACATACGTACACACATACATACATAGACTGCTATATTCATAACCCTTCTTTTTGGCTTTGCCGTAGTCGGGTAAAAAAAGGGCAGCCACTCCAGAAATCGAACCCATAGTCTTCGGCACATAAGACCTACGCTTTACCATTGCGCTATTGAAACAGATATCAAGACTGGCGAATTTTTCAATCTGCTTCATAGGCAAGACAATATTGTTGTTTGGATCGTGAAAACTCGCGGAAAACGAGTTTTCCCAGAGATGTCACCTAGCTAGATCGATTTATTGCCCCCAAAAACCCCTATTCTCAAATTTTCATCAAAATCCTTAGAGCCGTTTTCTAGAACGCGATTACCGATATATATATATATATATACATATATATATACAAATATTGCTCGTTTAATAGTATAGGATACATTTGATCAAATAGGAGTATGATTTTTTAAAGATTATTAATTAAGAGTTATTTTATCAACTTAGTGGAATAGAATTAGAGAGAGGTGGCGGTATTAATTGACATACGTACTGATTTGAAGGTAAAAAATAAAGAAATGATTACATAACCTACTCACTTCAATAATTTATTGATTTGCCTATTGACCCTAAATTCAGCGATGGCCTGTTTGTTTTGTTTGCTGTCCCCAGAAAAGCAAATCATTTTTTTCATGTAGCTTTGTGCGAATATTCGCTTGACAATTTGAAAAATGAACTGTTTAAAAGACAAAGAACCTCTAGAGTGAATTTACAACAAAAAGTATTATCGTCATAACTATTTTATTGCATTTTATGAACCTTCCTCACTTATAAAAAATTAGGAATCATGGAATTAACTGACTGGAAAAGCAAAATTTCTGGGTTTGCAGTGTTTGAGGCTATGTATTGTTCTATGTAATATATTTCACGTTGCGTTGGGGGTAGCTGTAATGCTTCAAAATATAATAGGATGTACATTATTTTATGATTTTCACCATCCCTGCTAGTTATTTATAAGCTAAATTAGCTAACAAAAAAAAACTAGTACCTACAATAGTTCAATTGGCTTAGGTAAATTATGAAATACAGGAGCCACGTTTGTATAGGAAGCTTGTAACAAACCGTGCAAAATAAGTTTTCTCAAAGCGAAAAGAAAAATTCGTTATTTATGTAAATTAATCAATTATTGAAAAGGAAAGTTTTTGGTTGGTATCTGAAAAATTTCGAGATCGAGTAAAAAAACCGTATAAAAATAGTTCCGTTAAAATAATTAATTAGTAATTGTATAACGTATTACTTTTAACGAAATATTATTGTACCGTATTGCAATCCTCTAGCTGGAAGCGTTTCCGAATTATCCTCTGGAGAAACAGGCAGACAACAGAAAGACATACATAAAACGGTTTCTTTTCCCTTCCCTATCATGAACATATAATTCTTTTTTTTTTGTCTTTATTATTTCCTGGCATTGGATACGTTTGCTCAAAACTAATACCCTACCCTACATCTAGAGTATAAAAAAATTCAAATTAAAAAAAACAGTCCCATGAAAACAAAATTTCTTTTCAGGCATTCAAAAATCAAAATCGTAAAATTTACACAAGAATGAATTTTACCGAAAACTAGCAACGAAAGATCTGCCCCGTCCTCTACTTCGCCTTCTCCAAAGTATTATGAACTTGCATATTATAATATAGCATGAAAACTGAATACGGATTAGTACATAGATAAATGTACTTAATTATATTTTATATTTACTACGTATGTTTACATTAAAGAATTTTTTTCTTTAGTTGTTTTTCAGTCTTATCTACCTACGTACAAAATTATTCAAATTATAATATAACAGCCAACTTGCATTTTGTAATATAACCCCGTTTTTGTCAACGGATGTCAAAGTAGTGGAGGGTGCCGGGGCTCATGAGTTGTCCAGGGTCAAAATGAGTACTACTTTGATGTTTTAGTTTAATATATGTTTATTATTATTATAGCTGTAGTATCTTAGTCTAATTCTTAAGTTTATCCAAATCCTTAATTTAATCCTTATTCCTTATGCAATCCTTTATTCTTATTTCAATCCTTTATTCGAATTCCTAGTTTAATCCTTTTGTCGTGAACGGCCTACGCCTGTTCGTTTCGGATATGACGAATGGCCTACGCCTGTTCGTATCGGAGTATCAAATGACCTACGCCTGTTCGTATCGGAGTATTATTAACGAATGGCCTACGCCTGTTCGTATCGGATATATTATTAACGAATGGCCTACGCCTGTTCGTATAGGAGTATTATTAACGAATGGCCTACGCCTGTTCGTATCGGATATGTTATTAACGGATGGCCTACGGCTGTTCGTATCGGATGGTTTGGATTAGTTATTAGTTTGGCCTACGCCTAGACTAATTTCCTGGTCTTGTCACTTCGGTGCCGGAACTCGAACTGAACTGCTGGGGGATCGTGCCTCTCTTTTATAGTCGGCTGGCTGTGCTTTTTCCGTTAAAAGCTGGTCGAGGCTTTTAGTGGAGAGAAAGCTTAGGTGTGGAAAGCAATTGGTGTGGAAGGAAACTTTGTTGTGGGAGGAAGCTTTGGTGTGGAAGGAAGCTTTGGTTTGGAAGGAAGCTTTGGAGTTGGCAGCAATCGGTGGATCGGATGTGGAAAGCAATTCCCTTATGGAACGAAGTTTATTGTTTCGTTACAATTTTTATAGACAAGTTGCAAATTAAATTAGTACGAGAAAGTAGAAATTCCTAATAGAAAGGCAAACTCCTTTTCTCGGACATGCGAAAATCCTCAAATCATGAATGAAAATTTTCTAACGAAATATCGTTTTCGCTGTTTACGTCGCCCTCCCCGTCATAAAATACATAAAGATAAACTCACAATCCATTGAATAATGCAAATGCCAATGAGCAATCTTTTTGCCCCTTTATCTACCCTCCCCGTCCCTAAATGTGTCAAGTGGCTACATTGCCTGAACAAGAAAAATGCGTGTAGGCAAAAATCGAATTTACTTTTCTCTACATCACATTTTAATGAAATCTAGATCATTTAATAGATTGAAGGTTAGAATAGGACTTAAATAGGGGAATTTTTAAACAAGGTCCTAGATCTTTCATAAAGGACATTTTTCTGAGAGTAGTTTCATGAATTCTTTATATGCATTTTTCTCCTATTTTTGGACGGATTTTTTCAGATTTTCTTGCATTCATACACAGAGAAGTGTCATTTCTTTAATTTTTGTAACTTTTTTCAATAAAAGAGTGCATAATATTAGCAATATTTTAATGTAAAATCCAGAGAATTTACTCTAAACCGCCTAAGGATAGGCAAATTTCGCACTTTTTAAGCAAGAATTGCTTGACAACACACTTAAACACTTTGTGTATCATATGAGCGTTCCGCCGTTCATGTACACGATTCCTCTGAGAGAAATTTCAGCGACGTAGCGAGTGACGTAGGTAGAATATGCAAAAAACAAGCACTTCGAGGCTGCGCTGCGGCGGTGTAAGATTTCAGGAGTGCGATGTGATGTAGAGAAAAGTAAATTCAATTTTTGCCTACACGCATTTTTCTTGTTCAGGCAATTTAGCCAGTTGACTCATTTAGGGACGGGGAGGGTAGATAAAGGGGCAAAACGAATCTCTCATTGTAATTTGTATTTTCAATGAATTGTAAGTTTACTTTACGTTTTTTAGGACGGGGAGGGTGACGTACAAGCGAATACGATATTTCGTTAGAAAAGTTTCATTCATGACTTTAGAATTTCGTATATTCGAGAAAAGGAGTTTGGCTTGCTTTTATGAATTTCTACTTTCTAAATAGTAACAATTTAATATGCAACTTGTCTGTAAAAATGCAAGTTGTCTACAATATTATAATAATTTGAATAATTTTGTACGTAGGTAGATAAGACTGAAAAACAACTAAAGAAAAAAATATTTTAATATAAAAATACATAGTAAATAATTAGGTACATGTATCTATATACCAATCCGTATTCAGTTTTCATGCTATATTATAATATGCAATTTTATGATGCTTTGGAGAAGGCGAAGTAGAGGACGGGGCAGATCTTTCGTTGCTAGTTTTCGCCTTTTCAGTAAAATTTATTCTTGTATAAATTTTACGGGTTTGATTTTTGAATGCCTGAAAAGAAATTTTGTTTTCATGGGTTTGTTTCTTTTAGTTTGAATTTTTTTTATACTCTAGATAGGGTGTATTAGTTTTGAGCAAACGTATCCAAAGCCAAGAAATAATAAAGACAAATAAAAAGAATTATATGTTCATGATAGGGAAGGGAAAAGAAACCGTTTTATGTATGTGTTTCTATTGTCTGCCTGTCTCTCCAGAGGATAATTCGGAAACGCTTCCAGCTAGAGGATTGCAATACGGTACAATAATATTTCGTTAAAAGTAATACGTTATACAATTACTAATTAATTATTTTAACGGAACTGTTTTTATACGGTTTTTTTACTCGATCTCGAAATTTTTCAGTTACCAACCAAAAATTTTCCTTTTCAATAATTGATTAATTTACATAAATAACGAATTTCTCTTTTCACTTTGGGAAAACTTATTTGGCGAGGTTTTTTACATGCTTCCTATACAAACGTGGCTCCTGTAGTTCATAATTTACCTAAACCAATAAATTGAACTATTGTACTATTTTTTTTTTTTTTAGATAATTTAGCTTATAAATAACTAGCCGGAATGGTGAAAATCATAAAAT
This sequence comes from Leptogaster cylindrica, assembly GCA_963082835.1. Classification (NCBI taxonomy): domain Eukaryota; kingdom Metazoa; phylum Arthropoda; class Insecta; order Diptera; family Asilidae; genus Leptogaster; species Leptogaster cylindrica. Next base: position 13,342,997 of record OY720107.1, on the reverse strand, counting down.
AATGTACATCCTAATATATTTTGAAGCATTACAGCTACCCCCAAGTAGGTGAGGAAGGTCAATAAAATGCAACAAGATAGTTATGACGATAATACTTTTTGTTGTAAATTCACTCTCGAGGTCCTTTGTCCTTTAAACAGTTCATTTTTCAAATTCTCAAGCGAATATTTGCACAATGCTACATGAAAAAAATGATTTGCTTTCGGGGACAGCAAACAAAACAAACAATCGCTGAATTTAGGGTCAATAGGCAAATCAATAAATTATTGAAATGCCAAGTGAGTAGGTTATGTAATCATTTCTTTATTTTTTACCTCCGAATCATTACGTATACGTATGTCAATTAATACCGCCACCTCTCTCTAATTCTATTCCACTAAGTTGAAAATAACTCTTAATTAATAATCTTTAAAAAATCTTATTTGATCAATTGTATACATATATTAATTAAATCACAATGTTTCATAAGTAGAAGCCCAGAATGCAGCTAAACTGCAAAAATATGTCCCTCTTAGATTGAGAAAAGGATGATTATCAATAATTAATTTATAAAAATTCCGTAATATTACTTCGAATTGGAACTATTTTTTATAATAATCAATAATTAATTATCAATAATTATCAATAATTAATTTATAAAAATTCCGTAATATTACTTCGAATTGGAACTATTTTTTATAATAATCTAAACTCTAAAATGTCTTATAAATTCAAACTAAAAGAAAACAAATTCATCCAACAAAATTTCTTATCGGGCATTTACAAATCACAATCGTAAAATTCACTCAAGAATGAAATTTACTCTGAAACTATAAACGAAAGACCTGCCCCGTCCCCTACTTCGCCTTTCCCGTAGAATCATTTCTTTCCGCAAGCGCCAAGCACTGGCCGTGATGCGCAAGAAAACAAAGTAGTAGAGAAGCACAGCAGAAGCCACCAAGGCGAAGCCAAAGAATATCTACTCAATAAGAACCGACACTACTATCTGTACACGGCTGGATTGCTGATGTGTGCATCGGTGCTGTGGAAAATTAGATAGCAGCAGAGTAACATTTGTTAAAGTGGAATAACAAATGGGGGTGTGTCGCACAGCGTGGTTCATATTGGCCGCAGCACATCAAAAGCCGCAAGCAATCTGATTTGCGATCGTGCGAACTTCCAAGTCGCCCTGCAGTGAAAGCACTTGTCAACGCAGTTTAAACAGAGCTTTTGACTTGTTACAAGCTTTCATTTTGAGTTTAGAAGCACTTAAAGCTCATGGTTGCCCATTTAGAAGTGCGACATGAAAAAACCGCCAGCTGATTGTCAGAGGCAAAGCATATCGACGTCAGAGGCAGAGAATTACTACGTCAGAGTCGACGAACTTCTTGGCACTCTTTTCCTCTTGTACGCTATTTACATTATTTTAGTGACCTCTCTCTCACATTTTTCTTTTAAATCTTTTTTTTCCTATACACTCAAAAAAGAGTTTCGGTTCTTATTGAGTAGATATTCTTTGGCGAAGCCCATCGCAAAATCGATATTTTTTGCGTGCCCAGAGAAACCAGAGAGCTGCAGAGAACAAAAAGGCCGTCGCTACACACACAAGCAAAAGGGACCTGCGATTGTATGGTTTGACTTGTTTGTAGTAGTTTTCAACTCGGAAAAATTTTTAGGTGTATCCTCCTCTTAAAGGAAAGATTTGGAAAGCCTGAGATTCAGGTGGAGGTTTATATTCGTGGATTGTTGCGACTTGTAACAGCCAATGCGTCACAGTCATCAGATAAATTTGAGATATCGAAGTTATATGATCAATTGGTATCTCATTTGAGATCATTGGAGTCGTTGAACATAAAAGCGGATGAGTATTCAGCGATTCTATTCCCTATGGTTGAGTCGTGCTTGCCAATTCCCATTCTCAGAGCTTGGCATAGAAGCTACCATGAAGAATGTAATAAGAATGAAGACAAGTTAACGAAGCTGATGAAGTTTTTATCATTGGAAGTAGAAGGTGAACAGCGTATCAGTCTAGCACGGAAGGGATTTCAACCTGAAAGTGAAATTCCTTCTAAAGGAAAAGAAAGAAAATTTGAGAAACAGAAGCGTTTGCGTATTCCAGAAGAAAGGATTTCAACAGCAATCGAGTTGCACGCTGGAGTTAATGGAAGTGGATGTGTTTTCTGTGGAAAAACGCATGAGGCGAGAGATTGTAACATCGCCCAATCATGGACTATTGCAGAAAGAAAGAAAAAGTTGCAAGAAGCAAAGTTCTGTTTCTGTTGTATGAAGGGACAGCACCTCTTCAGAGATTGCAAGAGTAAGGTAAGATGCATTGTATGCTCTCGGAAGCACTACCCGATTTTGTGTCCACATATCAAATCAGAAAAAGCAGTGCAGAAGAAGAACGAGAAAGAAAATGAAGATCCTCAGACTAATTCGAGATCTTTATCAAATTCGACTTTTGCTAATGAAGTGCTGCTGCAAACAATTCAAGTGGAAGTGTATAATAGAAATCGAAGTAAAACGGTAAGGGCGCTTGTCGACACAGGATGTCAACGTTCTTACATCATGAAAACTTTAGCTGAAGAAATCAAGTATAAGTACACAGACGAAGTAACTTTTACTCATGCTTTGTTTGGTGGTACGACGTTAAAAGAGAAAGCACATAAGAAATATAAGTTGTTTTTGCGTAATTTGGATAAATCGTATAAATGTAATTTCGATGTATATGATCAAAAAATTATCTGTAATTATGTACCAAGATTGACAGAAGTTAAATTAATTAACGAAATGAAAGCGCGAGGCATTCAACTCACTGAATGACGTAGGTAAAGGTGATCCTGAAATTAAAGTTCTCATCGGTGCTGACGTAATTGGCAAACTCATAACGGGAAACGTTCATCAGCTAAAGAATGGTTTAACAACTATGGAAACGAAGCTTGGATGGATAATTATGGGAAAACTGCAGGAGAGAAGCGAGTCAGTTTCTCCATCACTGTTGACTGTGTCTATGTCATGTACAAACATTGGTAATAGTCTTACATCATTGTGGGATTTGGAAAAGATTGGAATAACAGATCCTTGTGAAAAATTATCAAGACAGGAAATGGAAGAACAGACAAGAAAGTTCTTCTTGAAAACGGTAACAAGAGATTTTGATGGGAGATATCAAGTTTCATTACCGTGGATTGAAGGACATCCACCTTTACCCACTAACCGTAGTGTGGCGGAGAAGAGATTGGCAAATACAACGAAGCGTTTGAAGAATCAAGATATGTATGAGAAGTATGATGAAGTCTTTCGTGAATGGCAAAAAATGGAAGTGATCGAAATGGTTCCACCAGAAGAAATAGATATGCGTGAATGTCATTATCTACCACATAGAGCGGTAATCAAACCGGAAAGTACTACGACGAAGGTGCGTCCAGTGTTCGATGCGTTATGCCAAGGTTATATTACCAAGAAGGCTAAGTCATCAGATACACCCTGTCAATTGATGAAAAGTGAAGATTGGAATAAGGTAAGTCTAAATGATTGTTTAGCGAAAGGACCAAATCTTTTGGAGTTAATTCCAACGCTTTTATTACATTTCCGTGAAAAGCCAATTGGAGCAATTGCGGATTTAAAGAAAGCCTTTTTAATGATTAAGGTTAAATCAGAAGATTGTGATTTTATGCGATTCTTTTGGTGGAACAAAGATGGCGAATTAATAATATTCCGACATTTGCGTGTAATGTTTGGCGTAAATTGCAGTCCTTATTTGTTGGGCACGGTTTTAAATTATCACTTACGACGAGTTTGTGATCAATGGAAACTGACAGCAGCAACGTTGTTAAAATCATTGTATGTGGACAATGTGGTTGCCTCTTTTGATAATATTAAGGAATATGAAGTTTTCAAGCAGGAAGCTATCGACATTATGGCAGATGCAAAATTTGATTTAAGGTTGTGGGAAACTAATGTAGCAGATCTCGAGGAGCCAATTTCTAATGTTCTTGGATTAAAGTGGAATCGAATAACTGATAATTTGTATTGCCATTATAGTAATGATGAGAAAAATGATTTGATCACGAAGAGAGTCATTTTGTCAACAGTAGCAAAAATATTCGATCCTTTGGGGATACTGTCGCCAGTAACACTACTACCGAAGATAATTCTGCAGCAGACGTGGTATATGAAATTGGGTTGGGATCAGGAGTTGCCACATGAACAACAAAAAGCATTTAGAAAGTGGGTGAAACATTTGCCACTCATAAATTTGTTCAAGTACCTCGATGGGTATTTTATGGTAAGAAAATCAGTTGGAGCTTACATATATTTTGTGATGCGAGTAATGTTGGGTATGCAGCAGTTGTATTCTTACGTTCACAAACTGAAAAGGGAATTACATTACAATTGTTGATTTCAAAGTCAAGAGTGGCACCGATGAAAGTTATTACAATTAACCGAATGGAATTGATTGCATGTGAAATAGCAACAAGACTTTATGATTTAGTGGTAGGGGCATTAAATCTTCAAGATCTTCCAAGTATATTTTGGTCTGATTCAAGTACGGCATTAGCTTGGATCGCAAGAGATGACCAGTGAGGAACTTTCGTTGGCAATCGTGTTAAAAAGATACTCCAAGTGACAAGTGCAAAATATTGGAGACATATCCCAGGAAGTATGAACCCTGCTGATTTACCATCTAGAGGAGCTAACGCGTGTACAATATTGGAGTCACGTTGGTGGGAAGGTCCTCAATGGCTTAAGTTGACCGAAGACAGTTGGCCAAATTCATTTCCGGATATTGATGAAGGAAAAGTGAATGAAGAAAGAAAGAAGACCGAAGTGTTGAATTTGTTCTCAAGTACTTCAATATTGCCGTGGTATCATCCTAAAGTTTGTTGTACGTCTAAATATTCAAAATTAGTGCGAATATTGGTTTATGTTGTGCGAATGAAGAATCGAATACAAGGCTGTATTACTTCTGAAGAGTATATACAAGCTGAAAAGAAATTATTGCGTTCAGTACAAATCTGATCAGAAGTTCAGTTTATATGTTTTGAAAGATGACTCTGGTCTGTTACGGGTACAAACCAAATTATTGATGCGAAAGGATGAAAATTATTTCAAGTATCCGATATTACTTCCTTCAAAACATTATGTGATCGAGTATTTGGTACGAGAACAACATGAAAAAAATTGTCATGCTGGAGTGAAATTTCTCGTTTCTTCTCTGCGTGAACGTTACTGGATCTTGAAATGTAGGAAGACAATCGAAAGAGTCGTCAATAGATGTGTAACATGTCGAAAACAGAAATCTGCGCATCCTGAGCCTATTGAAGCGCCACTTCCAGAAAATCGAGTAAAGGAAGCAGCTCCTTTTGAAGTCGTTGGAATAGATCTAGTTGGACCATTATATTTGATTGATCAAAGTAAAACTTGGATAGTGCTTTTTACGTGTGCAATTTATCGTGGAGTACATTTAGAGCTGGTAAGCAGTCTCAACACAGAATGTTTTTTCTTAGCGTTAGGGCGATTTATCGGACGATTTACTAGGCCAAGTGTTATTTATACAAACAATGGCACAAATTTTAAGGGAGCAGGGCATTTATTGTCAAATATAGATTTTGAGAAAATTCGAGAGGAAACAGATGATTCTAAACCAATCCAGTGGATTTTTAATCCGCCCTCTTCACCATGGTGGGGGGGTTGGTGGGAGCGTTTAGTGAGAACGCTTAAGGAATTGATTGTTCGAGTTCTTGGTAAGAAAGTAGTTGATTATGAAGAGCTACTTACAATTTTGGTTGATGTAGAATCGGTTATTAATTCAAGACCACTGACTTACGTATACGAGAATGATGACATCATCCCATTGACTCCTGCCCTTTTTATGTATGGGTTGAAATCGTATGGGATACCGGATTTGGATGAAGTAAATTTTAGAGGACTATCAAAAAGGTACAGATTACGTCAACGGCTTATGAATGACCTACGTCAACGTTTTCGAAAAGAATATCTCGGTTTACTAGTTCAACGATGTGGAAGATTATCAAAAGTTGAAATTAAGATTGGAGATGTAGTATTGATTGGATCGGATAACAAGAAAAGGATTACTTGGCCTATAGGACGAATTATTGAAATATTTCCAGGACGAGATGGAGTATTCCGAGTAGCAAAAATAAAAACAAAGACAGGAGTTTTAGTGCGTCCATTTCAACGTTTATATCCTTTGGAATTGGACAAAGAACAAGAAGATTTCATTTCTGTCAAGGATGAAAACGAGACGATGATAAGGTATCGTACTAGATATGGAAGATATGTGAAGAAGCCAAATTATTTTAGTTAATCATGAATGTAGGAATAGAAATGTATAGTACTTAATTATGTATAATTAAGCAGGTGGGAGAATGTTAAAAGCTACGTTGTGAATATTGTATTAAAGTATGTACTTAGGGAAGTTAAGGTATAGTTTTTAAGTAGGTGTATTTTATTTAAAATACTTTGAAATAGTTTAGTTTGAATATAGTAGTAATGGAAAAAGTAGTTGTTGTTTTGTTTTTCCGGAAAATGCATGTATTCGAATTGCGCTTAAGAAAATAAATATAAAAGTTTAATTTAAAAACATATTTTATTTTAATTAATTCACGGTATTTCGAACACGCAGAAGATCGAGTCCGTAACCCGGCCCATACACGACAAATTTGAGGAAAATTTTTCTCTCCAAAAGTCCAATTTTGACCGTGTATGGTGTGGTTTGCGGGTTTGACGAAAAGTTTGTGAAAATATCTAAATTTTTTGATATTCTGGGGGCTGGACCAGTTTTATGAGGTGTCCACGGCTGAAAAGATGCTGAGGGTCATAAAATTTCAGAAAACATTTGACCGTATGTAGTCGACCAGCAAACCAGGTTTGCAATCTGTTTTGAGGAAAAAATTTGTCGTGTATGGGCCGGGTAAGAGAGTAAAGACTGAAACGAGGTCTACTATGGAAAATGAAAAGCTTAACAGTTTGATGTTGCTTTGCACTCAAAATAACATTACAATGCAAATTTATAATAATGATGTCATTAATGATTTTGCAATGGTCAAAGCTCGAAGAAAACCTTTTGTACAAGTGTAGCTGCGTGTGCCAAACATGAGGACACTTTTTTTAATTTGCCGGTCTTTCCGGAACGTTTATTCGTTCTTCGAGTTCGAGCTGTCTACGATGGATTCAGCGTGAGATCGTGGGTGGGTCGGTGGTCCGTGATGCCGGAAGGTAAAAACTAAACAAAAGTTGATAGGCCTTGCCACTATCCTTATCTTACGGCTGCCGGTTGCCAGTCCGGGACACGGCGGGTCCATAGGTGGTGGATAATGGAAAAATTCTCCAAAGAGTAAACACGAAGAAACGGAGGAGAGTTAAGAAAAATCTTTCCCGAACAAAAACTGGCTAAGGTAAGAATTTACGGTGGGCGGGGGTGGGGGTCCTCTGGAAATGATAGGGGGAGGCGCTACAATTTGAAGTGTCTAAGGCACACGGTAGGTTAAAAACGGCCCTGCAACTATTAGTCAGCACCGTTGCTTACGAATACGTCTTCTGCTGCGGCTGCCGTGGTTTCATCAGTGCCGAGACCATGTACATGGGTACAGACTTACAGAGGTTTTTCTTCGCGGCCTTTTCTTGCGTTCCTCCTCGTTCCTTTCGTTGCTCCAAGCTTTCTTCGCATAAGTCTCGTCAGTCATCCAGTTTTCAAAGTGGTGATTTTTAGCAAATACGACTGGCTTTTCTCGGAGTCTCCTAGCATCCGACAACCCCCCCCCCCCCCCCCCCCACCCCCATGGATCCGTGACCGCGAGTATTTCGAAATGGTTAGATAAGTCTGTTAAGTTCGCCGGTATTAATAAGCATGTATTAGCTAATAGTTTCCCTCCTGGTCACCCGTCTCATTCCCCCTCTTTTAATATTAATCACAGCGTCTCCCGTCGTTCTTCTCTCTCCAGCTGCAAGTCTTTTCAACCTCCACGCTCTGTCACTACTCACTACCCATAATAAAAAAGTTTCATTCTCCTTCATTCCCCATTAGGGCTTTCCCTAACTTCAATTATTCCACCACACCTGTTATATATCCCAACTTCATTAAATCGCACACTCTTCACCCTACCCCGTCCAGTGTTTCTTTAACCGCCCCTTCCTTGCCGATTATTTCATCGCATCCCGAGTCGTTTGTTGACCGTAGTTCTTCTGGTGCTTCTCCTCAAGGTGACTTGCCTCCTTCTTCTACTAGTGCCACCTGCGTTACTAATCCTCTTTCCGGTCCTTCCTGTTCTTCGTAGGACGACGTAGTACCTCTTTTGGTTGCCTCTTCCACGCCGTCGGTTGCTAAACCCTCTTTCCTGAATCTTCTCATCCCCCCCATTGTTAAATTAGCTAAGCTATCGGCGAATTCGTCTGATCGCCGGTACCTTTTCTCCCGGTTTCGTAATCGTCACATCTACGATAACGTTCGCCTCCTCCTCGCTTACCTTCATGACAAGCCTGACTCGGTTTGCATCGACGGACGGACCAACATTAACGTCCCTCCAGGAGGGCCTTCCCACTGACCTAGCCACCTTGCGTGATCTATTTTTAAATACAACGAAGAAGTTGGTATCCCTTCAAAAAGCGTGTCCGATGACCTCACCTCTTTTGGCTCGTTTATCTCCTCCCGGCATATCTCCCACCTTCAAAGGAGTCGCTGGTCGAGGTATACAGGCATGCCACTGATGAAGTCGACTCGCTTTTTAATATCCTTGATCTTAATGACGAGGTAATTGTTCTTGGTGATTTCAATCTTCTTCGCCTGGTCTGGTCCCTGTCCGACGATGAGTCCTATTACATCCCCAGCAACGCTCTTTTTGATAGAGAAGTGTTATTATCAGATCGTTTTTCTGATTCTAACCTTTGCAGTTGGATCTCGTCTTCACATCTGACGTCATTAACTCTGTCGTTACAAGGAGTACGCATCTCATCTCGACTCTTGACCATTTTCATCCTCCTCTTTTGCTCTGTGGAAAAGCTTGTTGACTCCCCCGAACATGAGTCCCCTTTTTCTACCAATTTTCGTATGGGAGATTTTAACAAAATTTACCTCCTGCTTATTAACTCGCCTATTTCTGATATTTCTATCGACCCTCACTTTCCGGTTGATGACACCCTGTCGTCCTTCACTGATGTATTATTCAGGTGCATGTCGCAATGCTTTCCCTACCGGCTCTGCAAGTCCTGCTTCTCCTTTCCGTTATGGTATGACAGGGAGCTTCGGTCACTTCGTAATAAACGAAATAAGTTTTGGCAAGTTTATTTTCTGTCCCCATCTGAGTCCGATTATGCCAACTTTCTGTCTGTTTTCAACGGTTTTTCTGAGCGCAATCGCCTCCTACACTCTAATTATATTACCAGTATGCAGGCGGTTATTATCTCCAACCCTAAGCGCTTCCATCAGTTTGTTAACTCAAAAGATAGTCGAACGGTTCCCCCTCCCTTCGACTCAGAGGTTGCTCTTCAAATGATCCATTATTGCGAACTTTTTCGCCAAACATTTCAGTCAATCAGTCCATCTTTCAGTGACTCTACCTCCGAGCCCGATGGTGTCTTCTTTGAGTACCTACACTCTGGTACCCAAACTTATTGTTAGTCTCTATTGGTATTGACTCATCGCAAGTGGCCGCGTCAATTGCTGCTCTTGACGATGACTTTAACCCTGGTCCAGAAGGCATTCCCGCTGTGGTTCTCAAGAAATGTGCTCCTCTCCTTTAGAATCCCTCACTTTCCTTTTCCAACAATCCATTTCCCCAGGCGTTTTATCTGCCGGTTAGAAAGACTCATTCATCATCCCGATTCATAAAAAGGGCTGCAAGACGGAGATGATTTGATTTACTTTCATTGTAAATCTCTCTTTTCGCCTGCCCAATACGGGTTTTTGAAAGGTAGGTCTACTCTACTTCAACCAATCTTACGGAATTCGTGTCGAAGACTCCTTGTGTCTTGGAGGATGCTGATGTGGTTGACGTTGTCGCTACCGATTTCAGTAAAGCCTTTGCGAAAATCTTCCATCAAGTAATTTTATTTAAGCTTCGCTGTGTCGGTTTTCCCCGTCTCTTCCTATCTTAGGTTAAGTCCTACCTCGAAAATCTGGTTTACAAGGTCTTATTTGGCTCCGCAATTTCTTCTAGTTTCCATTCTTCTTCTGACGTCCATCAAGGTAGCCACCTTGGTCCCCTGATTTTCGTTCTTTCAACTAATGATGTCGAGCTTGTTTTAGTCCATTCGAATGTCTATACAGGGTGTTTCATATAAGGATGTCCACCATGAAGGAGGTGATAGGGGAGCTCGAGAAACGAAAAAATTTGTATGTATCACGAAAAGAGAAATTTTTCCTCTTCCAAATATGGAAGAAACATTAAACTCCCTTGTCGGGAAGAGAGTTTTCACTTCACTAGATTTATTCAGTGGTTATCATCAGATTCCAATCGAAAAAAAAATTAATAAATTAAAAAATTAAATAATGTTTTATTTTAAAAAGCAGTAAAAACTAATAAATAAACTTTCTACTTATACGACAGTATTTTGGTTACATCTAGTCTATATAAATAAAAATGTAAATGTCCGTTTCTTAGACTCCGCTAATCTCCGAAAGTTCTTCACCGATTGCTTTGAAATTTTGACACAACGTTGTATTCAACTACAGTTAGGTTTTTCTATACTTTTTATATTTGCGGGAGGGTTGTGGGGGGTGGGGGTGGTAGACACCCCCCTTGGGGTTGTCCAAATTGGGACGTGTGAGGTATCAAATTAAAGCTCTTACTGAGTACTATTAAATGGAATATTTTTTTTTCTTCTTAAAGAAACTACAACAGACTTTTTTCATTCGAATATCGTATAAATGGGTAGTTTGCGTATTTGTCTATAGAGGGCCTGATTTTTTGTTTAAATGCTTTAGCATAATGTTCTACATATTTCATGGGAACATTTCAATTTTCTGTGTTTAACCGTTATACGGGTTTTAGTGTGAAATAAATTTGTTCAGTTTTTTCAAGTAAAATTTTTTTACATGGAAGTACTTAGATTAAAATCCGATAATCTTCTAAACTACTTATCGCAGAAAAAAAGTAATTAGAACAAAATGTTCGCAAGAGAACGTAGATGCGAATTAATATGCATATGTCAGATAGATTCTGTACCGTTATATGAGTTTTAGGCGAAAATATAACGATTATAGAAATATTTTTGAGTATATCTGCATTTGCCGTCACGGGATTACCTAATGTAAAATATCGGTCAAGAGGCATTATGAAAATATTAAGAAAGGCCGGTTAATTATAATAGTCATGTTGCATGACTATTATTAAGAAAACACTTTTCCCCACGTTTTTGTTGGCGATTTAAATTTTGAGAAAAGTTTTACGGTAGTAAACGTGGATGGACAATTACAATTTACTTTTGGGGTTTTTAAATTTACAATGACTGAATGGGAATCTTTCCGGTGGGCTAAAAGATGTTCATTTGAATTTCATTTTTGGAGGTTCTGTGGGTGAGGGTGGTAACCAAACCATCTTATTTAAGGTAGTCCAATTTGAGGCGAGTGTGATATCAAATTCAATCTCTTGGTAAATACTATTAAAAAGGCATAATTTTTTTTTCTGTAAGAAACTTTACAACAGACTTCCTTCATATTGTGCACTTGTGCAGTGAGCTAAGTCGATTTATCTGCGTTTGAGTGAAAATATTGAATTCTTTCCATGAAAGATGTAAAGCACTATTCTAATGCATTTAAAAGAAAATTCAGCCCCCACCCATCGTATCAACCTGCACCTCCTCTGTACACAAGTTCGAAAAGCACGCGTTTTAACGATAAAATGTCTTTTATAAAATTTCTTACAGAAGAAAAAAAATATGCCATTTAATAGTACATACTCAACAAAATCTTTAAGTAGAAATCACACACGGCTCAAATTGCACAACCCCAAGGGGGGAGGTTAACACACGTCTAAGTCCAGGACCCCGGGAAACGGACGAAAACGAAAATTTACGATTAGTAAATGGATAGAAGTTATTTAAATATATTACAGTGTCCCGTGACAGCAAACTAAAGATTTCCCCCTTCAGCAATCAGGCTTCAGGTTCGCCAAAAGAAGTATTCAACGTTAAAAAAATTAACGAGCAACACCATAGAAGCACCAGTCTTTACAGCACCTTTCAGAAGTAAACATGTCCTCAGATATATCCAACATATCCAACAGATATCCCATTTCAATTTAAAAGATGGCACTTCCTAATTCGAGTGGTGTTTGTAATCACCATAGACAAAGGTTTGATCTAGACGGGAACACGGGGATTGTTCCTCACATGGTCAATTATGTTACGTGCAGCGTGTTCTAGACGCGACAAACCAAAAAATCTCTATATCTGCACAGAAAATGGAACAATGAAAAATATTGTATAACCACAGGCTTCGTGAAATTATCTTTTATTTAACCAGACTGAGCATCAGCAACGTGTAGCAGGGTACAGCTATTATGTATAAAACGCTGCAAAATTTATGGTTAATCGCAATAGTTTTTACGATTCGACGACAATCTAATTTTAAATAAAATACTTTAAATGATTATGTTTGATTTATTTGTCCTTAGTGACAATGATTTAGCTTCGCTATTCGACCCGAAGTTTATAAGAGTTCCACGACAACTGAACTTAAGTCTAACTTATTCTATCAAAGTGTAGGCAGAGAGAGTTGAATGCTCTTCGCTCACAAAATAAAGCGGTCTCCGATTCTCCAAGAATGCTGAGTCTGACCATTCCGGGCGCCTTGAAGATATTGATATATCTTCAATGATCCAAAGGTAAAAGTGCTATTTTTTGAATGGAACGACGTAAAATGCCGTTTTTAGTTTTGACATCTACAACTCGGGTGCGTCCATCTGAGCCGGGGTGAGTGGTGATAATTCGTCCCATAAGCCACTTTTGTGGTGGTTGTTGATCATCAGCAATTAAGACCAATGTACCAATTTTTAGGTCAGGTGAAGTAGCGTTCCATTTATATCGCTGCTGAAGTTGCGGGACATAGTCACGGAGCCATCGCTTCCAACAATGTTGTTGTAGCGAGCAAACCAGAGCCCATCGTTTTAATGCGGAACACTTTTCTTGCGTCAGATCAGGTTCTAAGATGGCACATAATGGTCTTCCGACTAAAAAGTGCCCAGGAGTGAGTGCTTGATCATCGTTGGGATCCGCAGATAAGGCTGATATGGGTCGAGAGTTGAGGATGGCTTCCACCTGAGCAGCTATTGTTGTCAATTCCTCAAAGCTCAGTGAAGCTCACCCGATACAAATGATGTTTCGCGGATTTGATTGTACTCTCCCAAAGTCCTCCGAAGTGTGGCGAGCGAGGTGGGATAAAACGGAAGGATATCATTTCTTCAGTGCATGATTGCAATATTTTCTTTTGTCCGATCTGGTTGAAAAGAGCGTGATGCAATTCCGCTAATTTTGATTTTGTTCCAACAAAATTCTTTGCATTATCGCAGAACAAGTTTAAGCATTTTCCGCGTCGAGCAATAAATCTTTTGAGTGCAAGTATAAATGCATCTGCGGAGAGGTCTGAAACTGCTTCAAGATGCACACCTTTGGTGACTAAACAGATGAACAAAGCGATATACGCCATACACCTGTATTTGTGAAGGGTGGAGTGTATGTAATCCTCTCCGTGGGAAGGTTTCCCATGATTTGTTGCTGCATTTTTGGTCGGTAATGGAAACAGTGTATACACTTCCTCACGACTCGATTGGCTACTTCCTTTGCGTTGACAATCCAATATTGTTGCCTTGAAACAGCAACAAGCGTTTGGCAGCCTGCATGAAACAGCTTCTTGTGCAAATGTGTCAAATAAGATGCAGCTATGGGGTGTCCCTTTGATAATACGAAAGGAAACTTTGTGTCAACCGGTAAGGTAGAGTTTTTTAACCGTCCGCCTACACGTATCAGACGTGGGAATCCATTGTCGAGGAAGGGGCACAATGTTTTTAAACAACTATGCGCGTTGATTACCTTATTTTTCTCCAGATCTTTGATTTCATCTCCAAAAATACGCGACTGTGCAACATACACTATGCGTCTTTGAGCTTCATTGATCTCCGCTGGTGTCAATTCTGCTGATGTATTTGATACCTTCGAAGGCGTTCCATGGATGATGAAACGTCTTTCATTGAGACGACTCACGATGTTCCCATAAAACCTGAGAACTCAGCCAAAGATCCGTAGTAATTTGCCATAATTATTGATAAACTTGTTTGAAGTTATTAAATCAGGGTCGGTGTTCATGAACCCCACCTGTAAAACGGTTTTAGATTTCCGTCTATCTGGTGCGTTGCTAATTTCTCGAAATTTATCATTGTACGACCACTTCTCTTCCGAATGCTGCAGAAACTCCGGGCCTGTGAACCAAATTGAAGAATTAAGCGCGCTTACTGTACATCCCCGAGATACTATGTCGGCGGGATTGGATTTTGAATCAACATGACGCCACCAAGATTTTTCAGTTAATTGTTGGATTTTAGACACACGGTTTCCTACGAACGTGGTCCATGAACTAGCTTCCCCGGTTATCCAGTACAGGCTTATTTCTGAGTCCGTCCACAAGACTGTTCTCACAACCGACTTAAGAAGTGGCATAAGGCGATGCACTAGTTGTGACAGAAGCAAAGCTGCACACAATTCTAACCTTGGTAATGATTGTGTTTTAAGCGGGGCAACTCTGGATTTAGATGAAATCAAGCAAACAGTTATTTGCCCGTCGGACGAAATGCACCTTGCATAAACACAGCATCCGTAAGCCTTAATGGAAGCGTCTGCGAATCCGTGTATTTCACACCGCTGAGGTGCATTGGGATACAGATGTCGGCTAACTTTGACACTTGAGATATTTTGAAGCTGAATTTGATACTCATCCCATTCCGTGTGTAAATTCATTGGAAGCGCCTCATCCCAATTTAATTTTAGGCTCCAAATTTTTTGAAGAATTATCTTCGCAGAGACAACTATAGGACTGATTAGACCTAAAGGGTCAAATAGTGACGAGGCGATCGCTAAGATGTTTCGCTTGGTGCATTTCCTGGTGTGATTCTCTGAATTCCAATTAAACTCGAAATTATCTGTGTAAGGGTTCCATATCAAGCCCAATGTTTTCACAACATTCGCATCGTTGATCCTTCGATAAGCCTCACGATGTTCCTCGGGGATGGTTTGTAGAAATTCTCCATTGTTTGATGACCATTTCCGTAGCTCGAACTTAGCAGATGACAAAATAGTTTGCACTTGAGTTTGTAGCTGGAACAGTTCTTTGAGGCTGTCAGCGCCGCTCATCATGTCGTCCACATAAAAATCGTTTTTTATTGCTCTGGACCCCATCGGACACTTGATTTCATATTCATCGGCTAGTGCTCTTAGGCATCGTGTGGCTTGGAATGGGGCACACGCGGTGCCATAAGTAACTGTTGATAAAGCATATTGTTTTATCGGTTTTTGACTATTATCTCTGATGCTATTCGGATTTGCCTATACAATTTTACTATGTCGGCAATGAGTGTGTATTTCCAACAACGAAATCGAATTAGAACAGAGTATAAGTCGTTCTGAATTGTGGGACCAACCATCAAGGTGTCGTTCAACGATATGTTTGTACTGGTGGCAGAGGAAGCATTGAAAACAACTCTTAATTTGGTTGTCGAGCTGTCAGGGCGAATTACTCCTCGGTGAGGTATGAAGTATTTTAATTCCTCACGCGCAGGCTCCATATGATGAAGTTTCTCGTACTCGTTCATGAATTCTGTATACTGATGATTAAGTGTTGGGTTTCGGCCGAGTCTTGTTTCCAATCGCAATAAACTTCTTTTAGCCACGTCGTATGAAAGTCCAAGTTCCTGTGGGTTTTGTTTAAACGGCAATTTTACGACGAACCGTCCTTCTGGATCTCGAGTCGTCGTACTAACGAAATGTTGTTCACACTCATTTTGTTCAACCGACCATCCAGTGTCAGTGCGCTCGACCTCCTCGAGTTCCCAAAATCGCTCGACTTTCATTTGGAGGGAAACTTCCGGAATTAACTCTTCATCCATGTTTCCAACCATAAAACTGTTGAGTTCTTTATTAGAATTTGGTGATTTGAATTTACCGGCCACAATCCACCCGAAAATAGTTTTTTGCAATAGAGGTAACTCCGAACCTAACTTGATTTGGCCAATACTAAGCAATTGATAAAATATTTCTGCTCCCAAGAGGAGATCGACCCTTTGCGGAACGTTAAATTTTGGATCGGCAAGTTCTATATTCTCCGGGATGTTCCAATTTTTGGTATCAATATTGGCTTCGGGTTGAGTACCATGAATTTTCTTGAGAATTACTGTTTCAGCTTGAGTCGTGAACTCGTTAATCCGAGAATTAATGGTAATGTTTGTAGCAAATTTGACTTTAGAGACGAGATTGCCGATTCCACTAATTTCAGCATCAATTGGATTTCGTTTTAGTTTAGTAGCTTCTGTACTAAGGATTCTGATATAAAGTTGAGTTGTGATGCTGAGTCCAATAATACGCGAGTTGGTATTAAATTGTTGAATTTGTCTTTAACAAATACCATTGCTGTGGCCAAAATCACCTGATCATTATAGGCTACCATTGCCGAATGAAGCGAAGTATTTGGATGTTGATTGGATGCGACTGGTTGCTCTGAACCGTTATTAGAAGGATGGTATTCTGTAGACGTCATCGACGGTGACGGTGAAAAACGGTGGAGCACCGTATGATGAGGCCAAGTACAGATCCTGCATCTTGAAGAGCGACAACTTTTCACTGAATGGCTTTTGGCAATTTACACATAGACCGAGTCTCTTGATCTCTTTAAACCTGTCTATGACCGACATACCTAAGAAAGTCGGGCATTTGTGGATTGTGTGTTCGGATGCATTGCATTTTAAACACTGCTGCATGGAGACGACAAAGGCCGATTTACCCTTTCGAGGATTTACCATGGGGGGGCTAGAATTCTTTGGCCCGTCTTGGCTGATTAAGCACTGACACCGAGAATTTAAAAAATTTGAAAACTGTGTCCACGTTGGAAGACTGTCGTATGTTACTGATTCTTCCCATTTATTGGCTGTAAGAGGATCAAGTTTCTTTTTGGCTATGTGTAGCAATATAGACTCTAGTATTACACTATCCGTCTCCAACGATCGAAGAGATTGCAGATGGACACTGATGTTGTCAACAATGTCCCTTAATTGTTTTACCGTTCCCTTTGCAGCTGCTGTTGTTTCAAAAATTTTCCCAAGATGGGTTTGAAAAATGATATACTTGTTTCCATATCGACTTTCCAAAAGTTTTAGAGCTTGCTCATAATTGGCATCAGTGATCTCCAAAGCAGCAATTGTTTTCATGGCGTCATCGCTGAGGCATGATCGCAAATGCAGAAGTTTTTCAATATTTGATAACTGATGACAACGACTTAAAGTTTGTTTAAATGAATTCATAAAATTCGTATAATCAGTGTAGTTTCCAGAGAACGAAGGTAAACAAAATCTAGGCAGACCTGTGGATGGCACTTCTGGGACGATGCTGGACTTACTCGATTCCGGTTGGGTACTTGGCTGAGGAATGGCAGCCCGTCTACCTAAATTCCGCTCATTAATAGCTGACAACAATCTTGCTTTTATCGAACAGTACAGTTCATCGATGTCACTTCGCGTATTTTCTTCAAGATCGTTCTCATCAGCCAACATGTCTATTTGGTCCTGTATTGCCATAAGTTGTTTAAAATAAACATCTAATAGTGAAAGCCTACACTCGAGTTCCTCCACTAAAGGATTTTGTGCGTTGTCTATGAATGTTTTAATTCGCGTGAGCGACCCACGTGAGGAAGCTCGCTTCACTTTCAATTGTGCCAACGAAAGCTCCATTATTTTGTTTAGGTTTAAAACCTGTTAACCCGACAAATGTATGTAAATACTACAACCACTAACAATTCGAACGAATTGTAACCAAAGAATCACGACAATTATAGCGCACTAAATGTTAATTATCCAATAAGTTGTCCTAATTACACACCTTTCACCAATTATTTATTTGTTAAATCGAAGCGATTGGTACTGAACTATCAATTTTAACATGCGCGTTTAATTTTGGTGAAGTTCTACTTTTCTGGTGACTGTACTTTTCACTTGAACTGCTCGAACTATAATGATCTACGCATACAAGCTCACTATGCGCCCTTTGGAAATTTGAACAAGTGTGTACTGTACATATGGGGTGAGTAGGATTTCGTTGTATGTGACATACACTACACTATGAAAATTTAACCAGCGCTTATGTGTTGGTAATTGCTCAACTTTTAGAGAGATGCCGGTTGTTCCGCTATATGACGATTTTCGGATTTAAATATTTATCACTATGATTAATCCGAATGATGGAATTGATACTTAAATTAGTAATTACCGCTGTTGAAAGCAGCCACTAATTTCGAAACGACGACGAATTGTTTTTCGCACTTGCACTAGATACTCACTGCTGCGATATGCGAATGCGCGACAAGCGTAATTATGAAACGACAAAATCACGTCGGGCTCACCACTGGTTAATCGCAATAGTTTTTACGATTCGACGACAATCTAATTTTAAATAAAATACTTTAAATGATTATGTTTGATTTATTTGTCCTTAGTGACAATGATTTAGCTTCGCTATTCGACCCGAAGTTTATAAGAGTTCCACGACAACTGAACTTAAGTCTAACTTATTCTATCAAAGTGTAGGCAGAGAGAGTTGAATGCTCTCCGCTCACAAAATAAAGCGGTCTCCGATTCTCCAAGAATGCTGAGTCTGACCAATTTATTTTGCTAAACTGAATAAAATACAATTTTCGATTGAGTCCTGAATAAAACGCCCCACAAATTCTGACCAGTGTAGTGCCCATGCCCAAACGGGGCGGGTCGCAGAGAGTCAGTAAATAAACGGGACAATTATTGTCCTATTCGGCTGTAATAACGGCTTCTTTAAAAAAATTACATTTTTATATCTTACTTTTTTTCAAAATTGATTCAGCTTTTTAAATATTTTTTTTTTCAATTCTTCAGTCTTTGGTCAAAATCGACTTCAGATTTGATCTCATCACCCTAAAAAGCACCCACTGCCCTAAAAAACCCATGGGTGCATTCAGATTAAGCTGCCGAGCTTCGGGACACAACTAGGGGCCAAATGTACTGTAAGCCTATGTGCGAAAGAACGATTTTTTCGAACGGAAATTAAGGTAAATATCGATGACACGGGGGACGACGCGGAACGGAGATTGCATTTTTGGACCCTACCCATCTTGAAACATACAAAAAAAATTTTGAAGGGGTGTTAAAAAACATTGTTCCGAACCATGTATTATACAGAGAATCATAAGCCACAAGCCAAAACTCACTCACTGACTGATCAATGTTTCTCAAATTCTAATTGTAAGAAGATTTAATATTTAAGAACTCATACTTGGTACAGAGGTTCCCTACAGGTATTACATGAGCACTTATGGTTTTCGGAAATTCGCCTTCTGAGCCCTACAACTCACCTAAGGACAAATCATTAAAAACCCATTACATTAAAAACATTACAGTTGCAATATTACTATGGAATATATGAAAGGAAAAGACAACAAAGTGGCAGACTTTCTCAGTCGCATAAAAGTTGACGAAATAAAAAAAGTAACCGAAAATTCAAATCCAATAAGTACATCTCCCCATAGCAACCAAAATGAATTGATCGAGACGATCAATTATAACGAAGGGGGATATACTGACGAAACAGCATCTCTTCAATATAACCTAAGTACAGACAATCAAACAATTCACTCCCAAGAGGAAGACCTGAATAACCACATCCCCATACTTGACACAGTTGTTAATCGCTTTAAGACACAAATTATATTAACAAAAGAAAAAGAAAAAGATTTTGAAATAATTCACAATAATAGGATAATATACATTGATTCTAAAGATTTACATAATAATTTGTCTGACATTTTGAGAAGATACATAAAACCAGGGAAAACAGCCATCTACACAGAACTAAGCGATCACGATTATAACATATTACAACAAAAACTTATAGAATTATTTGAAGATGTAAAAAACATTAAAGTTAGATGCTCATACAAAGCTAGAAATATGAAAAACGAAGAGGAAACATTTAAAGAAATCTACCGATATCACAAATACGAAACAGGACACACTGGTATAAACGAAAATTATGAAGGATTAAGAAGACTCATATATTACCCAAAATTAAAAGAACTGACTCAAAAATTCATTAATAATTGTGACACTTGCAACAGAGTCAAGTATGACCGGAACCCTATCAAGCAAAAGTTCAGCATTACGGAAACCCCAACTGACATAAAACAAATAATCCACATGGATGTTTACACAAACTCTAAAACTAATTTCTTAACATTCATAGACAAATTCTCTAAATTTGCTACAGCATTTTATCTCGAAGATAGAAACAATCAAACAATTATAGAAAAACTCAGAGAATACAAGTCACAAAGAGGTCACTTCAATAAATTAGTTACTGACAACGAATTTAAAAGTATTAACATCAAAGATTACCTTAGAAACGAAAATATAGAATTGCACCTAGCCAAATCGAATAATCATACAGGAAATTCCGACGTAGAAAGGCTACACAACACCCTAAGTGAAAAAATCAGAACGTTAGGGATCGAATGTAGACATCTCAACATCAGAGAAAAAGTGAGTAAGGCTATCGAATGGTACAACAATACTTACCATTCCACAACGAAAGAAAAACCCGTAAACATTCAGGAAGGACTTTGCGACAAAAAGATTATATACAAAAACCTTTGGAATAATAAATGTAGTTATATAAATAAAAGAAATATTAATAGGGAGGATTATAAAGTAAATAGGTTAGAAGGATACATTAAGAACTACAAAAGTGTTAGACACAAAGAGCAACCGAAATTCGTCAAATCCAAACTACATAACATTCATAGTTCGAACATTAAACGAGAAAAAAAATTTACAGGTGAACTGGATCATAAGGATATTCTTGACAACATTAATCTGGACAACAACCCAAGCCCACTTAACAACGGATAAAATTGATTCGAATTCTGGGTATATCGAAATAAATTTAGATAGTGTCGATGTCGTAAAAAATTATAACACCCTAATACATATTTAACGTAAAAGAAATAGAAAATTTAATAGATGATTTCGAAACTAACATCGATAAAGCAAAACTAAACGAACAAAAGATCCCCCTTAACTATCAATTAGAAAATATGAGAAGCCGTGTTAGAACATTAATACCGCATAAACAGAAAAGAGGACTTTTTAATTTCGGAGGAAAAATATTCAATTGGTTATACGGAACAATGGATGACGACGACAGACAAAACATTGAAGAACACCTCAGAGTGCTAGACTCAAACACCCACCAAGCAATAACCAATATCAATTCCCAAATAAAGATTAATGATAATTTCAATTCCACCTTTAGAAAATTAAAAGACCTGATCTCAAATGATAGATCTCTGATTTCAGAAAAGTTGAATAAAATAGAACAACAAATTCTTTTAACAGACTATACATTGAAACTAAAAATCCTGGAAGATAACATAGAACACATCCAAAATAACATAGCATCAGCCAGATTAGGTTTAATAAACAGTAACATATTGACGAATGAAGAAATTTCTGAATACGATATTGATTTTAGAAAACTAAAAAATATTAAATTAGCTACTGTAACAGATAATTTAGGTAACATAATTTTTGTAATAATAATTCCAAAAGAGACAATCAATCTACAGAAAAGTTTATTGATGCCAATGACTAACTCTGAAAATTTAGAATCTGGGGGCGCGGCAGTGCCCCCGCCAAGTCGAGCAAAACAAAAAAGCGGCACGGCCGTACCATCCTTTTCTCGAAACAGTTCAGGCCATTTTCGACCCCCTATAACTTCGTTGTGGATAAAACTAGAAGCCTGAATTTTTAGTAACCAAGCACGCATTGTATAAACACGGTATATTTCAATTTTCATTCAATTTGAACCAGTAGTTTACGAATTATAACTAGTCAAAGTTTCTTAATTTTGTCACTCACTCACTGACTGACCGATCATCAAAACTCTAGGGCACTTCTAGCAGACATAAAAGTTTCAAATTTAGAATGCAATTAGTGTTTAGTGTATAAATCATGGAAAAACTAAAATATTTTGCAATTTCAGTCCAGTCAAAGAAAGTATAACATAAAGAACTTGTACCCAGTACAAGTTCGCGTTTGACAAAAATTTGTGCCTGGGGTCGCCGCGCCAGAACCCCATGACGTCATTCAGCATTTTGTGAGCCGACCCCGTATTTCCCCAGGCACATTCAGCTAGCTTTCTGTGCCAAGCATGGTAGAGTCGTGTGTAAGGCAAGGGGAGAGCGCAAATCGCGTCGCGACGTCCGACACAACGGCATACACAGGCAAATGAACTAACTCAAGTAGCTTGCTGCTAGAGCGATGCGTACGCCGACCATCGAGCTCATGCACACTGCAGAGTGGGTGGCTGGGCGTATTTTCTATTCTTCTCATACGGCCGCGATTGAGTAGTTCAGCAAATCTGAGTATTCAGCTGAAGTGAAAATTCCCCTTCAGAAGTCTCTTTACCTCGCCCGCACAGGTCCACAACCGGCAAGAATTTCGTCAAACGCGAACTTGTACTAGGTGCAAGTTCTTTATGTTATACTTTCTTTGGTCCAGTTTTCTAGATACACCAACTGCCAATAAGATTACAAAGTTATATTTGCAGTGAATGAATCAGTGTACCTGTATAATTTGTATAATAAAAAGAAAAACGTAGGACTATCTACAAAAAGAAATGAGATGCCATCAAAAACATAACTTGTAAAAAAACCAAGTCTCGCAACTCAATTCTTCTACCGTAAAAAGTTGTGAGATCCATGTAATACCAAGTCCGTTAATTCATTCTTCAGTCCCTACTTAAGGGACGTTCTGTCTTACGTTATTACGTAATTAGCTAACCTAAAAACATCTTATAGTGACCATATTTATATTAAAAATCTTTTTGTTTTAAATAAAAATGATTGACTTGGCAATCGCACTAGACAATCTAATTTAATATAGGATGTATTACTTGTGAGATATATTGTGTTTTTATGCGATGGCCAAGTCAATCGATTTTTATTTAAAACAAAAAGATTTTTAATATAAATATGGTCACTATAAGATGTTTTTAGGTTAGCTAATTACGTAATAACGTAAGACAGAACGTCCCTTAAGTAGGGACTGAAGAATGAATTAACGGACTTGGTATTACATGGATCTCACAACTTTTTACGGTAGAAGAATTGAGTTGCGAGACTTGGTTTTTTTACAAGTTATGTTTTTGATGGCTTAGTGTTTACTCCAACTGAAGTCGTAACGATGCAAAATAAAACATATCGTTATAACAATAATCAGGACGTAAGAGAACTAAAATCTTTAAGAAATTGCGTAGTATACGAAAATTGTATGAGTAGTTATAATAATATATCCGAAAAAATAGAAATTAGAGAAGGATTAGTGGTAGCGAAAAACCAAAATAATGTTAGTCTTAAGAGTACTTGCGACAAAAGAAGAATGACAGTCAATAAAAATCTTTTAATTAATTTCAGTAATTGCTCTATAACAATTAATAATATTACTTTCCATAATAAAGTAAAAGAATTTAAGCAAAGTTTTGTTATCCCCATTTATTCTGATAATAGCGAAAATCTAAAAAATAAGTTATCATTCGACAATCTCGTTTTCGACCAGATCGAAAATATTAAGGAAATCAAGGAAATAAAATTTGTCAGAAAAATAAATTATTTATATGGAACAACCATGATTGTAATAATTATAATTGTAATAATTTTAATCATTCTATTTTTTTATAAACATAAAAGATTAAAAATAAAAATTCAAAATATGACTCAGGAGAGTCTCAAAATTAAGGAGGGAGGAGTTACGGATGCAACTAAATACGATGCATCTAATTGCAAACCGAGCAAAACCCAGCTCGGTAAGCTAAGTAATTCCCACGTTTGGTTTTGCGACAAAAGCAAATTTAAGTTTCTCATGAAAAAATTAAGAATCAGCATTTTAGCAATTAGATTTTAGTAGAATTTCAAAAAGAGAATTAGTTCTGAAGTAACTCCGGAGTAATTAAGTCATGATTAGCGAAACGTTGTAGAAGTTTGTAAAAGTTTGAAAAGTTTGAAAAGGTTTTAAAAATAAAAGATCGTTAGTAAGAAGTGCTGTGTTTTATTTTTTTTATTCGACACTCTGATCAATTATCGAAACTGGCGTTACCGAGTTATTAACAAAAACATTTTTCCGGGCCAGGGAAATGCCTCAGCGGCGATGTCTGAAAATCAAAATTTCAACTATACCAGGAGTTAGTACTAGGTTAGTAATAGTTAGTACCCGAATATGAAAGTTAGTACCGTAAGCGTTACCGATTTATTAACAAAAACATTTTTCCGGGCCAGGGAAATGCCTCAGCGGCGATGTCGGAAAATCAAAATTTCAATTATACCAGGAGTTAGTACTAGGTTAGTACTAGTTAGTACCCGAATATGAAAGTTGGTTCCCTAACCGTTACTGAGCTATTAACAAAAACTTTGGCCGGGCCAGGGAAATGCCTCCCCGGCCATGTCGGAAAATCAAAATTTCAACTATACCAGGAGTTAGTACTAGGTTAGTACTAGTTAGTACCCGAATATGAAAGTTAGTACCCTAAACATTACCGATTTATTAACAAAAACATTTTTCCGGGCCAGGGAAATGCCTCAGCGGCGATGTCGGAAAATCAATATTTCAACTATACCAGGAGTTAGTACTAGGTTAGTACTAGTTAGTACCCGAATATGAAAGTTAGTACCCTAAGCGTTACCGATTTATTAACAAAAACATTTTTCCGGGCCAGGGAAATGCCTCAGCGGTGATGTCGGAAAATCAAAATTTCAACTATACCAGGAGTTAGTACTAGGTTAGTACTAGGTAGTACCCGAATATGAAGGTTAGTACCCTAGGCGTTACCGATTTATTAACAAAAACATTTTTCCGGGCCAGGGAAATGCCTTAGCGGCGATGTCGGAAAATCAAAATTTCAACTATACCAGGAGTTAGTACTAGGTTAGTACTAGTTAGTACCCGAATATGAAAGTTAGTACCCTAAGCGTTACCGATTTATTAACAAAAACATTTTTCCGGGCCAGGGAAATGCCTCAGCGGCGATGTCGGAAAATCAAAATTTCAACTATACCAGGAGTTAGTACTAAGTTAGTACTAGTTAGTACCCGAATATGAAAGTTGGTACCCTAAGCGTTACTGAGTTATTAACGCAATGCCCGCCAGGGAAATGCGAATCATGATTCATGATAACCATCTTTCTATGTTTGATGATAATAACCAATAAACAACATTTACCGGAGGCTGAAACGAAATAGATTGTAGTATTATATAATTAAAGTGACTCTTCTCTGCGTCTAATTTAAGGTGTAGATTAAAAATCCCTTTCGGCAGTGCTACAGTCTGACGTAGATTTCGAAATGTTTTTGATTGAATTTTTGGGATAATTTTTTTCAAAATCGAGAAACTATTTAATATTTATTGACTGATAAACTACTCATATACAGCTTTTGACAAGACGTGGTTCTAAAAATTTGGAAGTTCCACCCCCACCCCCACTCACATCCCCAAAAGCTCGTGACTCGTGGGTGTCATCTTACACTTCAGAGAGAGTATTCTAATTTATGCTAGTAAAGTTTCTCTCTAAACTCCATAGAGGCTGAAATATAATTATTTCAAAATTTCAACCCCCCTCCGCGGCCAACCCCTTGGAACGGTTTTCCTCATTAATGAAATTAACCGAGCTATTAACCCTTGAAATAACATAATCAAATTTGGTTTTAATATCTGCAAAATTACGACCGGTAGCATGTAAATATATATATAATATATAACGTTGGGTGGCCGGTTTTGGTGATAAGAAGAGTAAGAGAGAAAAAATGATGCATTGTATTTATGATGTCACAAAATGCATATGTGATTAGAAGCAAAATACGGTAGTTAATAAACACTTATATTGGTTTTGATACAATTTTATTTAAATATTCTTACATAAACTAAAAGTAATATCATTGATTAAAATACGATGTAAATATTATGTAAATAAAACTAGAAAATATATAAAGGTGAAGGGCAAACATAGTAGGGACAAATAGAGAGGGAGTAAACTAAACATTTAATCTAATACCAATTTAAGGATGAACTAGCATAAGCCTAATTATTCAAAATCTAGTAATATCTAAAAAGTATAAACAATGGCTTGTAAGGGGACAGCCTTCTCCCCACTGATTCCTTTCACCTTTACTAGTGTATCATCATAAATTTCCCAGCGTCCACTGTGCCGTCTGCAAATAGAATAATAATGCCCTATTTTAGAAGCGCTGTCATGGCATCCAGAAAATGCAACAGCTCCTCTTAAGCTGTACTCTTTGTTTCCCACCTCAATCTTTATCGGTATATTCTTCAGTGGTACCTAGACAGAAAATACAATTGATGCGTAAAACTAAATAATAAACCTAACCAATCAACAGATATTAATATTCTTCCAGGCGATTTAGCATGAATGCAAATCCCGTCTAAATTCTGATTTATTCCTGAATATACAATATACATAATGTTTCATTATGAAAAACATAATAAAAAAACCAATAATATATACCAGGCACCTTAACTTATGCTTTAATATTTCTGTTTCTTTCAATTAAAATTTTTATTTTGTGTTAATATTTTATAGCACATTTATGTCAGTCAAGTCAAGGAATTTAATAATACGCAGGCTACTTTAACATTAAGCATATTGTAACACCTTGTGATAAATTTTCATATAAATACTCAGGAATAAATATATAAACCAAATTATAAAACAGACGTGGTTAGTATTATAGGTGGGACCGTCATTGATTAATTTATGAACAGTGACTTGCGACAGATAATCAATTAATTGTACAAACCTGTATTTCTCTTTCAATATCAGATCCATTTGACGCTGTTTCCAAAGTGATATCCACTATCATTAGATTTCCCAATGGAATTCTTGACAATGTGGCCTCAGACATACACTTTCCCTTTTCACAATCATTTCGGAAACAAATTGTAGTTGAAGGACAAAAGTTTTGATCTATTAATTTCTGGAGATTTGGCAGATCGTGAACTGCGTTCAGCACAACCGGGATAACATATACATTTTTCTTTGTGACTCCAAAACAATATGAACAAGTGCATTCATAAATATCATGGGCAATAGGGAAATCATATAACACTCGTATTATAACGTCCGTTATAGTTGATTCGGTATTCAAGACTTGTAGTTTCTGAGGGTATTTCTCTGCAGGACCAAAAGCATCTAATAATATTTCTAGTCTTCGACGGTAAGTCTTGTTTGAAATTCCTTTGTTTGATAAGTCCAGTGAAAATTCAAGTACGTTAATTTTACCGTTGATTTCAAAATTAGCCTTACTCTTACAGAAATTTTGAAATTCGGTGCTATCATTGCATGAGCACGCAAGAACTTGAACCAAACTGTCGAAAGCACAAGTATTTGTAAAGGCTATTTTGAAATCTTCAATACCCTTCTTTGTAGTTTTTATTGGTTTTAATTCCTCAGCCCTATTGCCATTCTTTAAAAGCCCTATAGTCTTAGATTTTTTATCCGATAGGTTTAAATGTTGCAGATCAGTTTGCCGGACGAGGTATGAATTAATACTTTTGGGTGGTCTGTCTTTTTTTTAGTGGTGCTTTCTTTTTTGGGGTCACTCCAAGTCCTCTTCAGTTTTCCCTGCTAAAATCCTCTTTGTTGACATAGGTTTTGTTACAGTTTACGCAAATTCTTTTTTCGCCGAATCCTTCCTCTGAACTTCCTAATGGAAGAGAGCATGTGTCATATATTATATGAACTGGGGTTTTGAAAATATAGCAGCGGTGTGCTCCACCAGGTATGTTGCCGACACTGCAATCAGGGCAGGATGTATTATATGATTCTCCAGCAATCTCTTCTTGTACAGTAGTACATTCCGCTATTTCTTCCGACTGTAAATCTTTAAGCCGAGGAACATATTGAATCTCGTGACGAGATGCCGCCAATTTGAGTTGACCCTCTATAGCTGCTATGTGCTTTTTAACAAATGCTTCCGCTCTTAAGGGTAAGGATTCGTCATGAAACAGCCGGTTCTTGATATGATTGAACATACTTTCTACCCTGCTGCTACTTGCAGTTATCTGCCCATATCCAAATTGATCCCTCATTATGCCGGAAACTAGTGGAAGAACCTCAATTAGCTGGAATAATAGTGGCAGCAGTGTCGGGCAATAAAGAGCATCGTCGTATTCACATTCATCAGTCATTACTTCTTCACATTCCTCAACAATGTTTTCACCCTGTTTGATGAAGGAGTTTGTGTTTTTTCCACTAGATTGCAGGTCTGTTTCTTCATCTATGTTTACATCTTGGTTTTACTTAAATGAAGACTCGAACTCTTTAATATTCGTATCAGAAATAATGGCTTTCATATACTTTCTTGCTACCTCTGCTTCAGTATTCTCCTGCGTTGTTATTCCGTTTTCCACTTTCTTTCCAATCGTTTGGCTTTTGGCTAACAATGTAATGAATTTAAACAATTTCTTCGCTGTTGTAACATTATCACATTTCAGCAACTCGGCAATAGATCGTATATAAAAATTTTTTACATTCTTTGACATAGATTTTAAAGGCTGCCACGTTGTGATATTTTTTATAAGATGAGCAACATCACACCTTACATAGCAGTCTGGTAGACGACCAGTGTCATTGTCAAATATATTAACAACCTTCTATGTACTCATTTAATGTTTTATATTTTGTAAAAGCTGTGATTACTCCAGACAAAAGAGCTTTTGACCGATCACAAACAACCATTTTTGGTGGTATACCTCCAGTTTGTAACCATGCATGTAACCACAGATGTACGGCCATATTGTCATGTTTTTCTGACAACATTTGACTAACCAGAAAATCAGAACAATTGTTTTCGGTCACAGCTAGACTTTGGTAGAGAAAAATATTTCCTGACTTGTTTTTGAAAGGACGATTTAGTCTTTTTACAACTCCGCCTGTAGCGTCAATGTTCAATGTCGTTATTTAATTATGCTCAACATAAAGGCGGTATGTGTTTATTTGTGAAGGCGTCCAGTAGAATATAAAAAATTTAAACAAACCGACGTCATGTATGGCTTCCATGAAGGGTGTTGTGAATTTCGCAATACTTAAGGACTCGATGACATCATTAGCTGCAAAATCATCCTTAGCAGCTTTATGTTTCGCTATTCTTAGCGCATTCAATGTTGGTGCTCCATCAATCTGTTAGACTGTTTTGTTCGCACAGCACTTGCAGACTTGTGTTGATCCTTGACTTGTTGTAGAACCTTTTCTTTAGCCATTCCTCTTAGTAATCGTTTAGATAAAGATTTTTCACAAACATTATTCGATGAGTACTGACAATCAATTTTAACTCTGTAAAGTGGAATAACGAATAAATTAACTTAGTAATTTAACATATAAGTAAATATCTTTCTCGCTCTCTTTGAGTATTGCTCCGTTCTTTATAATGTACCTACATTGACTATTGAAAAAAGTTCTCACGATTTTTGTAAGGGTTATAATTACTTTGAGACTGATACGCAAGGCAAACGTTTTGAGTATAAGTAATATTTACCTTTGTCCTTCAGATGGAGGGTGAGATATAGTTCCATTCAGACGACCATGACAATCCTTACAGTCTCCATGTATTGTTATGTAATTTGGCCCATATTCGGTTACAGCAGCTCTTTTGAAAACTAAACAACAGTTTAATTTTGTTTGACGCCAAAAGTGTTCATTTATGATGTGAGTCCAAACGTTGGGCGTAACGTTTTTGTATACCTTTCCTACATTTCTATCTTTCCGGTTGTACATGTACTCCTTGGGTACTACTTCTTGCCATTCTTCAACGGACAACGTGATGGGGAAGTTTTTAACCCAGGCCCGATCTTCTGTACTACTACATGATTGTTCTGTATTGCCTAAAAAACTAGTAATTCAGTTTCGGAACTGAACTTTTTCTTTAAACTGTTCCAGTTCAATTGGCACATCCCTAACCTTAATGAATTTTTTTAGCGAAACCACAACAACTGCACCAAACAAGGAGAGTTTTGTATGGTTTTCATAAATAGGTTTTCCAAGGTTTTTCTGTGATTTTTTATAATACTAATTTATTTAAAAATTATTACGATAAGTTAACAAAAATAATATTATTAGTTGTGATTCGACTTATTTATTGATGTAGTTCGATTAACCTAGATAATATATTTTTGTTTGATATGATGCTATTTGAATAGGAATATTGTCAATTTAGGAAAAAACAGAGAGCAGAGATTCACTCCGTATATATTTTTCGTTATTTTATTATTATGGTTTTCATAATTAATGAAAAATTATGTATATTCAGGAATAAATCAGAATTTAGACTGGATTTGCATTCATGCTAAATCGCCTGGAAGAATGTTAATATCTGTTGATTGGTTAGGTTTATTATTTAGTTTTACGCATCAATTGTATTTTCTGTCTAGGTACCACTGAAGAATATACCGATAAAGATTGAGGTGGGAAACAAAGAGTACAGCTTAAGAGGAGCTGTTGCATTTTCTGGATGCCATGCCAGCGCTTCTAAAATAGGGCATTATTATTCTATTTGCAGACGGCACAGTGCACGCTGGGAAATTTATGATGATACACTAGTAAAGGTGAAAGGAATCAGTGGGGAGAAGGCTGTCCCCTTACAAGCCATTGTTTATACTTTTTAGATATTACTAGATTTTGAATAATTAGGCTTATGCTAGTTCATCCTTAAATTGGTATTAGATGAAATGTTTAGTTTACTCCCTACCTATTTGTCCCTACTATGTTTGCCCTTCACCTTTATATATTTTCTAGTTTTATTTACATAATATTTACATCGTATTTTAATCAATGATATTACTTTTAGTTTATGTAAGAATATTTAAATAAAATTGTATCAAAACCAATATAAGTGTTTATTAACTACCGTATTTTGCTTCTAATCACATATGCATTTTGTGACATCATAAATACAATGCATCATTTTTTCTCTCTTACTCTTCTTATCACCAAAACCACCCAACGTTATATATTATATATACGTATATATCTTTACCTATAAAACAGTAAGAACCGTGCGTGACTGACAGACAACGCACAGGCCAAACCGCTGGACCTAAAGAGCTGAAAATTTTACAGTGCATTCCTTTAATGACTTAGATATCCGCTAAGAAAGGATTTTTCAAAATTCCGCCCCTAAAGGGGTGAATAACGGAAATTCCTTTAACATGACGTCACAGCAATTCTTTTCCACGTCTCTTCTTTGTGCGGATCTTCGTAGGCGAGAACGATCCCTCACTGAGAAGATGCGGACCAGCGGCATGCACACGGCTGACGGCGAACGGGCGAACATAACTGCGTGCATGGTGGAATGATATATCCGTGACTGTGGTGTCTGCCTAATAACTAGGGGTAAAGTGGGCGACAGCCGCGTATTTGGCATCCTTTGCGTGAGTGACTTGGTGCTAATCAGTAAGAAAATGGTTGAGGAAATTTTATTTGTTGACGGGGAATATGTCCCTCAAACTGTCGTTCCTGTCGTGCCACGTATTCCCTTAATACCTAATGACCACTCCTTTAATTTTAAGAGACTACAATTTCCCATCAAAGTTTGTTTCGCCTTGACGATTAACAAGTCTCAGGGTCAAACTTTAAAACAGTGATGGGCAGGCCTATGCCCGCGGGCACTCCAGCTTTTAGAGCTTTGAATATGTACACGAGCAGCTCGCAAGTCGAGAGCGCATCATTCGGCCGCCGGCCGTCATGCGAGCAGGACTATGCTTCTTTTCGCTTTGCTTTCGGTACACTGTAAATTTGAAGTCATTTTGCCATGTGGCTTCACTTTTACATGACAGGTGACGTCACCAAAATTAACAGTGTAAAAAAGGCCGGAGAGAGCTTTGAAGAGCTTTTACACAATCACATTTTGAGACTGTGGTTGCATGCCCATCCCTGCTTTAAAATATGCCGCCGTAGATTTAAGGGAAGATTGTTTCTCCCACAGTCAGGGCCCAGTCCCATAGCCACCGTTGGCCGTCAAAACGTTCGTGCCCACTTCGGGCACTCTTCGCCCCGAAAAAACTTGTTTTCTGTATGGGAAACAAAACCCGAAGACTCAAATTAAAGTTAAGGGGAACGAAAAAGAGTACGCCGTCAAGCCACCGTCACGACCGTCAAGAGAGAATTTTTACTTCGGTTCTGACGAATGTTTTAGAGGGGAAACATTGTTTACGTTAAGTACTACGTACAGTAAAGTAATTCGAGTTTTGTTTTGAATGAAATATGTTTACTTTTTTTATAATATATTGCTTACATTCCTAGACCTTAATATAAATTAAAAATAAATGCAAATACAACTCTTTAGTGGTTCTTTAACAATAAATAAATTACGAAATAACACTAACATATAGATTATAAGTACTTAAAACCTAAATATTTAACGTTTACAAATGGAGAAATGGTCATCTAATTATATTAAATTATTATTTTTAAAGAATTGTTTTATTTTTTATTAAATAAATTTAATTTTTCAAGAGCTATATTTAGTATTAGTAGTTTATATTTATGCTGCTCTTCTATACATATTTTCAAAATCAATTATCAAAAGCCTTTCAACATTTCCGGAAAAAATAAGTTAACGAAATCAAAATTAAATTTCTTCGATGAAATTGCTTCCCCTCATTCATTTTCGACCACTGTAACGAGGCAAAATCTCGTTGCAATAGGAATTGTAAGAAAGTCAAAATAAACGTTGTAAAAAGTAAAAAGTTGGCAAATCTAAGGAAAAAATGTACGCCACGCAAATCACCGCTGCTAGCACTCGAACCCGGAGCCGCTGGAGCAATTTTTTCCGTCACCGTATAATTCACGATCACAGTTCGAAAGGAAGATATAAGAACTCCACAGTGATCGCTGAAACCGAGTTCCGTCCCGGCCTGAAGCGCGACAATATCCGCTCAGGTCTTCCCGTATTGGCAGAGTAAGCGAGTTGAGCCGAAAACCAATATTCCCATACCGTGTTGGCAGAGTAAGCGTGCTGAGCCGAAAACCAACTTCCCGCAATCCGTACCGCGTTGGCAGAGTAAGCGTGCTGAGCCGAAAACCAACCTCCCGCAATCCGACCATATTGGCAGAGTAAGCGAGTTGAGCCGAAAACCAATATTACCATACCGTGTTGGCAGAGTAAGCGCGTTGAGCCGAAAACCAACTCCCCCAAGATCCGTACCGTGTTGGCAGAGTAAGCGTGCTGAGCCGAAAACCAACTTCCCGCAACCCAACCGTATTGGCAGAGTAAGCGCGTTGAGCCCAAGATGCTCCAAGATCGCATTATCGAACCATCTACCAGCCCGTACAGCTCTCCAGTGGTAGTAGTGAAAAAGAAGAATGGAGAAAACCGATTCTGCATCGACTATCGGGAACTAAACAAAATCTCGCTAAAAGACGCCTATCCGCTGCCCCAGGTCCAAGCTACGCTCGATAAGCTCAAAGGAGCCGAATATATCTCCGCTATCGATCTAAAACATGGCTACTGGCAAATCCCGCTTTCCAAAGACAGCAAACCAAAGACAGCTTTCACAGTCCCCGGCCGCGGACTCTTTCAATTCCGAGTCATGCCGTTCGGACTCCACTCCGCCCCAGCCACTTTCCAGAGACTATTAGACAAAGTGATAAGCCCGGAATTGGATAAGTTCGCTCTAGCATACCTAGACGACATAATAGTCTTCAGCAAAACGTACGAACAACATCTGAGAGATCTACAGATTGTGTTCCAACAACTCCGAGACGCAAACCTCCGAGTAAACCCAGAGAAGTGTACGTTTTGCCAAACCGAGATAAAGTACCTAGGACACATTGTGGGCAAAGGAGGAATAGCCGTCGACCCAGAAAAGACCGACGCTATCAGCAAGTTTAGCACGCCCAAAAACCCGAAACAACTCCGACAGTTCCTAGGGTTGGCATCCTGGTACCGCCGATTCATACCAGGGTTCGCACTGATCGCAGCGCCGCTGCATAAACTGCTGAAAAAAGATACGAGGTGGAAGTGGACTGAGGCTCAGGACCGAGCAATAAACAGTCTCAAGGAAAAGCTAGTGCAAGCACCTATCTTGATGTGCCCCGACTTTAACCAGCCGTTCACACTACAAACCGACGCCAGCGACAGTGGCCTGGGGATAGTACTGACGCAGACAAACGAACAGGGAGAATCCGTCATAGCCTTTGCGAGCCGTAGCCTAAGCGACACCGAGAGCCGGTACTCGACAACCGAAAAAGAATGTCTCGCCGTCATATGGGGCATTCGCAAGATGCGACCGTACTTGGAAGGATACCGATTCCGAGTTATCACCGATCACCAGGCTCTGAAATGGCTCAATACACTTGACAATCCGTCCGGCAGACTAGCCCGTTGGGCGCTAGAATTGCAACAGTATGACTTCGAAATGCAATATCGCAAGGGCGCCTACAACAAAGTCGCCGACGCACTTTCACGGAATCCGGTCTCCCCCAGCCTGCCCACAGACATATGTACGCTTAACGCTACTACGTGCAAATGGTATCGCAAACGCCTGGCTGACACCACGCAAGAACCAGAAAAGCACCCAGACTACTGTATACAAGATGGAAAGTTATACCGCCGGTTCCCCAGTGAGATCACCAATGAAGCTTGGAAGCTGTGCGTCCCGACCGAAATGAGAAACGACGTTTTGAAAGCGAACCACGACTCAGAAACCGCTGGGCATATGGGAACCGCCAAAACCATAGCACGGATCTGCCGACGATACTACTGGCCCGGAATGCAGAGGGATGTCCGGCATTACGTCCGCCAGTGCCACACGTGCCTCCAGTACAAAACACCATGCACGAAACCGGCAGGGCTAATGCATTGGACTCCCACCAAAGAACCGTGGGAAATTGTGTCCACCGACCTGATCGGCCCCCTACCGAGGTCCACCCAGGGACACACGCAATTACTGGTCTTCCAGGACAAATTCACCAAGTGGGTAGAACTCCGTCCGCTCCGATCCGCCACCGCTAAGGCTGTCACCAGGGCCTTCCGAGAACTCGTCGTACTCCGCCATGGATGCCCCCGCACCGTCATCTCCGACAATGGCGTCCAGTACATCAGCCGCCAGTACAGTCGAACACTGGAGGAGATGAATATAAAACATCGCCTGACACCGCCGTACACCCCGCATACCAACCCGACCGAACGCGTAAATCGAGTCATCGGACCGATGATGGCACAGTATTGCCAAACGGACCACCGACACTGGGACGGAAGGATCCCTGAGATTCAATACTGCCTGAACACAGCCGTACACGAGTCAACAGGTTTTTCACCCGCCTTCCTCAACCACGGCCGCGAGCTTCGGCAACCGCTGGACCTAAACGAAAGCCCGAACGAGTTCCTCGACCATACCGCCGACAAAGGAAGCCGACTGCAAGAGATACACGAAATAGTAAGAATTAATCTGGCCAGGGCCTTCGCTGAACAGCAACGCTATTATAACCTCCGACGGAGAGCATGGCAACCACGCGTAAACGACTTAGTGTACAAGAAGGAACACGTCATCTCATCGGCAGAAAAACACTTCGCTGCCAAATTAGCTCCGAAATACTCCGGTCCGTACCGCGTCATCAAGAAACTGTCACCAGTAATCTTCATCGTACAAGCAACGGGAGCCCCCAACGCCAAACGAATTACCGCTCACGTCAAGGACCTAAAAGTAGCAGCCGAACATCAGTTACCGCAAAATCATGGACGAGGCAACACGGAGGAAGCCAACACAACCCCGGCTAATCACGGGCAAAAAGGTACGACCCGCGGCACCCCCACAGGGTCGAACACAGTTCTTGGCCATACCGCCGCCACCCAAAGCTCGGAAATCAACCAAACCAGGGCCGGCCCCCCGCACCGCTTCCAAGACCAGCCAAATACTAAACCGGCAGGCCAAGGTGCAGCCCAGGGCGCCCAATCGCCGAGAGGCCGAAACGCGAGGCACCGGAGCAATCGCCAGCATATCCGGAGGACCACCAATCATAGAGTCACCGCCACCAGCTCATGCGCCGCCCAAGAAAACCCCACCGGCAACACCACTGGCTCCGAAACCGGACGAAACGGAACCCCCACCAGTCACAATGGAAGCCGTACATCCACCAGCCCTGACCGAACGACCACCAACCCCCACGAAGCAACCCACACCCAGGCCAGAGACATCCCGACGAGCCTGCAGGCCCGGGAAAAAGCGGGCACACCGAGTACAACACACCGGGATTAAAACCTATCGACTCCGGACCCTAGATGGCAACATCTGAATTCCCCAGAAGCCGAGCGACGAAGGAAAATAAAATTGAAATCTATAATAATTGTATTCATGAAATGTAAATAAAGGAAAAAAAGAGAATAGCAAAGGAATTATAAAATAAGTTTGAAATAAAGGAAACATAGGAAAGATAGAATAGTTTTAAATTAGTAGTTAGAAGATCGGGGGCGATCCTCTAGGAAGTAAGGGGGGGATGTAACGAGGCAAAATCTCGTTGCAATAGGAATTGTAAGAAAGTCAAAATAAACGTTGTAAAAAGTAAAAAGTTGGCAAATCTAAGGAAAAAATGTACGCCACGCAAATCACCGCTGCTAGCACTCGAACCCGGAGCCGCTGGAGCAATTTTTTCCGTCACCGTATAATTCACGATCACAGTTCGAAAGGAAGATATAAGAACTCCACAGTGATCGCTGAAACCGAGTTCCGTCCCGGCCTGAAGCGCGACAATATCCGCTCAGGTCTTCCCGTATTGGCAGAGTAAGCGAGTTGAGCCGAAAACCAATATACCCATACCGTGTTGGCAGAGTAAGCGTGCTGAGCCGAAAACCAACTTCCCGCAATCCGTACCGCGTTGGCAGAGTAAGCGTGCTGAGCCGAAAACCAACCTCCCGCAATCCGACCATATTGGCAGAGTAAGCGAGTTGAGCCGAAAACCAATATTACCATACCGTGTTGGCAGAGTAAGCGCGTTGAGCCGAAAACCAACTCCCCCAAGATCCGTACCGTGTTGGCAGAGTAAGCGTGCTGAGCCGAAAACCAACTTCCCGCAACCCAACCGTATTGGCAGAGTAAGCGCGTTGAGCCGAAAACCAATAATACCGTACCGTGTTGGCAGAGTAAGCGTGCTGAGCCGAAAACCAACTTCCCAATCCCATCAGAAACCGCCAGGGAAAGCCCTAAGTTAGACAGTAGCAATCATTTGTATTAGCTGATAGTAGGAAGAAGTAGTAAGTAAGTAGAATTGTACACGATAGGAGAAAGGAAATAATAAATAACCTACAAGAGGACACCACCTGTTTATATTCTCCACTACGACTACCCAGGCGAGACAGGCTTGTCTCAGAAATTTATTTTGTACGGGGCCCCGAAGAAAAAACCCGTTACACCACTGTACATGCAGAAGAAGCGTAGCAAGCATCAGAAAACAGGTTCAATATGAGGGGAATCAGACTCGTAGATGAAAGCAAAATACAGGCCGTCGTCGCCGTCGTCGTTAAGATTTGCTCAACTTTGCTCTCTCAAGAACATTTTCTTGGGCCGAAGACTACCCGAATGAGCACGAACGTTTTGACGGCCGACGGCCGACGGCCAACGGTGGCTATGGGACTGGGCCCTCAGTTTTATGTTGCTTGCTCACGAGTAAGTCCGCTCACGAGGCTGGTAATATTAGTGCCGCCCAATAAAAAAACAAAAAACATTGTTTATAAGGAAGTCCTCTGAATATTTATTCACTTTGGCATCGTGGGTGAAATTTGGTAGACCAATAATTAAATTAAATTATTACACAAAATAGAAAATTCAGGCTGTCTACTTATATCAACTAAGTTCTGTAAAAATGTGAAGTTAAATAATAAGTAACTGATTTGTTTTAAAATTTTTTCTTCGTATTACATTATACCTAATTACATTATACTTCATTATACTTCATATTGTTGTTATAATACGAAAGGTTTGTCCTGTTTTCATGCACAGAAGAAGCAATGAATATAGATAAAGAGGCGAACAACAATAAGAATGTAAAACGATGATGAATCAATGGCATGATAATTAATAACAATCATTCCACCAACCGACCGGGTGAAACCGGGTAGACCGGCTAGTTAATTTATATAATTTTAATTAAATATATTTAATATTCTTTATAATATTTGCCAGTTTTACCGATTGAAATATTCAAACTGACTCCGATTTCTAACTTTACAACTACTGCCACCTTCATTGTCGCCATATTTGGGTACACCGTTTTGCTTACGTCACTCACCGTAATAATGCGGCCGCTACTTCACGGTACCGCTTCGTAAGAAACCAGAGCTTAACAGAAGATTCGAACGCTAGCCCAAGGCGTTAGCAAAGAATATCTATCTAGCGAAAGCTCAGCTGCCAGCCAATTTAAAAGTACAGCATGAAAAAACCGTCAGCTGATTGTCAGATGCAAAGAATAACTACGTCAGAGGCTGCGAACTTTTTAGTACCCTTTCCCTCTTGTACGCTGTGTACATTAGATTAGTGCCCTCTCTCTCACATGTTTCTTTTTAATCTTTTTTCCATATACACTCAACAAAGAGTTTCGGTTCTTATTGAATAGATATTCTTTGGCGTTTAGTTAACGTAATTTCCGAGCATAGCTCGGTCTCCAGGTACTTTCATTAATGAGGAAAACCGTTCCAAGGGGTTGGCCGCGGAGGGGGGTTGAAATTTTGAAATAATTATATTTCAGCCTCTGTGGAGTTTAGAGAGAAACTTTACTAGCATAAATTAAAATACTCTCTCTGAAGTGTAAGATGACACCCACGAGTCACGAGCTTTTGGGGATGTGAGTGGGGGTGGAACTTGCAAATTTTTAGAACTACGTCTTGTGGGGTATCGTTCAAAAGCTGTATATGAGTAGTTTATCAGTCAATAAATATTAAATAGTTTCTCGATTTTGAAAAAAATTATCCCAAAAATTCAATCAAAAACATTTCGAAATCTACGTCAGACTGTAGCACTGCCGAAAGGGATTTTTAATCTACACCTTAAATTAGACGCAGAGAAGAGTCACTTTAATTATATAATACTACAATCTATTTCGTTTCAGCCTCCGGTGAATGTTGTTTATTGGTTATTATCATCAAACATAGAAATATGGTTATCATGAATCATGATTCGCATTTCCCTGGCGGGCATTGCGTTAATAACTCAGTAACGCTTAGGGTACCAACCTTCATATTCGGGTACTAACTAGTACTAACTTAGTACTAACTCCTGGTTTAGTTGAAATTTTGATTTTCCGACATCGCCGCTGTGGCATTTCCCTGGCCCGGAAAAATGTTTTTGTTAATAAATCGGTAACGCTTAGGGTACTAACTTTCATATTCGGGTACTAACTAGTACTAACCTAGTACTAACTCCTGGTATAATTGAAATTTTGATTTTCCGACATCGCCGCTGAGGCATTCCCCTGGCCCGGAAAAATGTTTTTGTTAATAAATCGGTAACTCCTAGGGTACTAACTTTCATATTCGGGTACTGACTAGTACTAACCTAGTACTAACTCCTGGTATAGTTGCAATTTTGAGTTTCCAACATGGCCGGGGAGGCATTTCCCTGGCCCGGAAAAATGTTTTTGTTAATAAATCGGTAACGCTTAGGGTACTAACTTTCATATTCGGGTACTTACTAGTACTAACCTAGTACTAACTCCTGGTATAATTGAAATTTTGATTGTCCGACATAGCCGCTGAGGCATTCCCCTGGCCCGGAAAAATGTTTTTGTTAATAAATCGGTAACGCCTAGGGTACTAACTTTCATATTCGGGTACTGACTAGTACTAACCTAGTACTAACTCCTGGTATAGTTGCAATTTTGATTTTCCGGCATGGCCGGGGAGGCATTTCCTGGCCCGGCCAAAGTTTTTGTTAATAGCTCAGTAACGCTTAGGGTACCAACTTTCATATTCGGGTACTAACTAGTACTAACCTAGTACTAACTCCTGGTATAATTGAAGTTTTGATTTTCCGACATCGCCGCTGAGGCATTTCCCTGGCCCGAAAAAATGTTTTTGTTAATAAATCGGTAACGCTTAGGGTACTAACTTTCATATTCGGGTACTAACTAGTACTAACCTAGTACTAACTCCTGGTATAGTTGAAATTTTGATTTTCCGACATCGCCGCTGAGGCATTTCCCTGGCCCGGAAAAATGTTTTTGTTAATAAATCGGTAACGCCTGGGGTACTAACTTTCATATTCGGGTACTACCTAGTACTAACCTAGTACTTACTCCTGGTATAGTTGAAATTTTGATTTTCCGACATCGCCGCTGAGGCATTTCCCTGGCCCGGAAAAATGTTTTTGTTAATAAATCGGTAACGCTTAGGGTACTAACTTTCATACTCGGGT
Organism: Leptogaster cylindrica; assembly: GCA_963082835.1. Taxonomy (NCBI): domain Eukaryota; kingdom Metazoa; phylum Arthropoda; class Insecta; order Diptera; family Asilidae; genus Leptogaster; species Leptogaster cylindrica. The sequence continues at coordinate 13,302,315 of OY720107.1, read as the reverse complement.
ACTACCTAGTACTAACCTAGTACTAACTTCTGGTATAGTTGAAATTTTGATTTTCCGCCATCGCCGCTGAGGCATTTCCCTGGCCCGGAAAAATGTTTTTGTTAATAAATCGGTAACGCTTAGGGTACTAACTTTCATATTCGGGTACTAACTAGTACTAACCTAGTACTAACTCCTGGTATAGTTGAAATTTTGATTTTCCGACATCGCCGCTAAGGCATTTCCCTGGCCCGGAAAAATGTTTTCGTTAATAAATCGGTAACGCCTAGGGTACTAACCTTCATATTCCGGTACTACCTAGTACTAACCTAGTACTAACTCCTGGTATATTTGAAATTTTGATTTTCCGACATCACCGCTGAGGCATTTCCCTGGCCCGGAAAAATGTTTTTGTTAATAAATCGGTAACGCTTAGGGTACTAACTTTCATATTCGGGTACTAACTAGTACTAACCTAGTACTAACTCCTGGTATAGTTGAAATATTGATTTTCCGACATCGCCGCTGAGGCATTTCCCTGGCCCGGAAAAATATTTTTGTTAATAAATCGGTAATGTTTAGGGTACTAACTTTCATATTCGGGTACTAACTAGTACTAACCTAGTACTAACTCCTGGTATAGTTGAAATTTTGATTTTCCGACATCGCCGCTGAGGCATTTCCCTGGCCCGGAAAAATGTTTTTGTTAATAAATCGGTAACGCCTAGCGTACTAACTTTCATATTCGGGTACTACCTAGTACTAACCTAGTACTAACTCCTGGTATAGTTGAAATTTTGATTTTCCGACATCGCCGCTGAGGCATTTTCCTGGCCCGGAAAAATGTTTTTGTTAATAAATCGGTAACGCTTAGGGTACTAACTTTCATATTCGGGTACTACCTAGTACTAACCTAGTACTAACTCCTGGTATAGTTGAAATTTTGATTTTCCGACATCGCCGCTGAGGCATTTCCCTGGCCCGGAAAAATGTTTTTGTTAATAAATCGGTAACGCTTAGGGTACTAACTTTCATATTCGGGTACTAACTAGTACTAACCTAGTAATAACTCCTAGTATAGTTGAAATTTTGATTTTCTGACATGGCCGGGCCAGGGAAATGGAGCTGGTAAATTTTGTATTAATTAAGTGAAGTGAAACTTGTTAAGAGGCAAATTTACCAAAACGTGCAAAATTGGTCCACTTAATGACCTGTTTTCTCCGTTATTATTTGTTGAATCTAAACCAAATTTATTTTTTTTAAATGATTAAACAAAGGGTTTTATGTTCTTTAAGAGGAGCACATTTTTGAAAAAGTATTTAGTTTTTTTTTCTATGATCGTTGAAAGAAAGGACCAACTCCATTTTTTGACCAACTTAATGACCAATTTCCTCGAAAACTATTAGACCAAATATAGCAAATTTTGTTTTCCAGAGATACGTTAAAGGGTTTTATGTTCATTAAGTGGAGCACTTTTCTAATTTTCGACCCAGGAATTTCCCGAGAATTTTCCGAATGAGTTCGGTTTTTCCAAAAAAAATTCTTCACTTTTTTATTCTCTTTTTCGTATTTTGCGATAAATTTTCCTAATGTTTTTCATAATGTTATGAAGATTAAGGGATATTGGTAACGGATTCCGTAAAAAATCTGATTATGTTTCATGGAAAATATTGGAAAAATTTAACAAATTGAAAGTGCTTTTTTTGCCTAATTTTCCTGAGTTATCCTATGCAAAACGGGGACCACAACCAAATTCTCGCAAATTTGGTTCAAAGAGTTGAATGTAGATGGCCATTGGCCAGAATTGCTAGAATTGGTAGAAAATACGTCAGCTGCTTTCGATGCAGTAAATGGATATTTTTACACAGACATCTTACTAGCATGCTACACTTGCTATTGTGTAGGAAAGCCCAATTTTTGCTTGTTTTCTGGGGTGATGTTATTTATTAGTTTTTTGCCGCCACAACCAGTTTAGGTAGAAGGAACTTTTGCGGGTGTGCGCGGTGATGCCGATGCCGAATTGTAGTTCTTCCAGATTATTTCAGTGCCGACAAGAAAATGAATTTCTTTTGTGCTGCGGTACACTTTTTTCATTCTATATTTAGATTTGATTTTCTGAGCAGTCGTCGCAGGATTATTTTCCCTTTTTCATTTTCTGGCCAACATTTTCGTATAAAAAAGCAAGTGTTTTTCTGGTCTTGAAAATTTTAGGGTTTGTTTTTTAGGATGCACGTATTATTGAGTAAGGTGTGAATTTTTCAGTTCTAAATAAATAGTCAATGTCAACAAAAATTTTGTAATGATTATTTTATTGCAATTTCAAACAATTTCAAGTATTATTGATTTGAATGATAGTTGGGTCATTCCGCGCATCAAATAAAAATATGATTTGTCACACTCAACCATCATCTCAGATTTTGATGAGACTTTGTAATTTTTATCTATGCATAGTTATGAAAAAGTACCACATTTTATCTCTTTAGCCCTATTATTATTACAATTAGGTAACTATATTTTAGAAAAAAAGTTTAATAACAATAATTCCCTGCAATAATGTTGAAATTGACTATTTTTTTTACAAATGAAAAACCCTCACCTTCTTCAATAATTCGGTCACCCTGAAATAAAAAACACATCCAAAAAAAAATTGTCAAGGCCGGAAGAACGGACGCACTTGTTTTTTCAAAAGAAAATGTTGGCCAGAAAGCGACGGCTGCCTGGGCAGATCCTGGTTTTCGAAAACCAAATCAGAATATAAAATGAAAAAGAAATATGTACTCAGAAAGAACATCAATTCGACTTCCGCATCACCGCAGTGCATACCCCGCAAAAGTTCCTTACATATGTTATATTCACGTTGCCTGTGGTGGCAAAAGAATAATAAAAAAGATCACCCCAGAAAACAAGCAAAATTTGGGCTTCAATACCAGGCAAGCATGATACAAAGAACATAAGGTATGCCAAAGATTTTTTGACAGCTGCCGTGACGTCATTACGTGCACATTATTTCAAATGCGTAATTTCTAGCCGCACTTTTCAAATGTGACTGAAAAATAGTTTCACTAAGTGAAAGTTCATAATCTTTAAGAATTTAATTTAAATGAAAAATAAGCACTAGAGAAAGTATCTGAGAAAGTGTTTAAAATGATTTGAGTAAATAGCAGCTTATATTTTACGTCTATTGCACATATACACATACACGAGCAGTTTTTGCATTAATATCTCAGAGTAAGGAGTAATCAGGAGAAGGCATTCCGTATAAAAATCGTGTACGTGAATGAAGCACTTTTTCTTGTATAACGAGCTGTCAAATGATCATATGGTCAAGACAGTTTACTTTGTGAACTTGTGATGAAGTTGCTTTTTATCAAATTTTTTTAAAGGAAAGTGAAAGGTTTTGTGAAAAAATGTTAATTGTTATGTATAAAATTATGTAATTCTCAATTTTAAAAATTTTGTTTACATGAATAATTTCTGTATAACGAGCTGTCAAATGGTTGCCATTGGTAGTGCCTGGGCCTGGTGACTACGACATGTGCAACGAGACACATCCGCATATAAAGAAATGCTTCACTTTTTCTGGCTCATGCCTTCTCCTGATTACTCCTTACTCTGAGATTAATATTTTCTTTATTTCGGCACACTTTCAACCATTCCGAAAGTACTTTTGGGTCTGTCGGAAAACGAAAATATTTCAACGCTTCTTCACCACATTTTCTTTTCCTAATGTTTTTACAGTTCTTTATTGCACACTTCACCATTTTCACTACAAACACTATATTATTTATGTTAAAAACTCTTAAAAACCTTTAAAAACTTGAAAACCCAAACACGAATTCGTAAACAAAAAGCCGTCAAACCATCGAATGCTGATTGGGTGAACCCGATGACGCGCAAAATGGCGCGGGTACGAAATCATTGGCATACCTTATGTTCTTTGTATCATGGCAGGCAAGTATGCGTCTGTAAAGTGTAAACCGAATATCAATCCACTGCCATTGAATGAAAGCAGCTCTGTGACTTCTCTCTAAACACGCATGCGCCACTCGCGCTGCCCGAATTGTCTTCTTTATTTTGTCTTGTTTGCAACGTGTCTCCACTACTGCGGTAAATTGTGCATGCTAAGAAAATGATTTCTGCTCTGGGTAAATTTGCCTTTTAAAGATGGTATCAACGAAATGATCGAACACAGTAATTCTCCGTATTCTATATTCTGGTCAAAAAGAAAAACGGAGAAACGCAAATGTGTGTTGATTACAGAGAATTAAATAAGATTACCGTCCGAGGGAACTATCCGTTGCCGTTAATTGAAGACTGCATGGAATATCTGGGAGATAAAAAATATTTCACTTCGCTCGAACTAAGAGGCAAATTTACCCAGAGCAGAAATCGTTTTCTTAGCATGGACAATTTACCGCAGTAGTGGAGACACTTTGCAAACAAGACAAAACAAAGAAGAAAATTCGGGCTGCGCGAGTGGAGTTATTCCAGCAGATCAGCGCATGCGCTTTTAGAGAATACGTCACAGAGCTACTTTCATTCTATGGCAGTGGATCGATATTCGGTTTACACTTTACAAACACATATTTTGCTACGCTTGCCGAAATTTTGCTTGTTTTCTGGGGTGATCATTTTTATTATTCTTTTGCCACCTGAGGCAGCGTGGATGGAAGGCACTTTTGCGGGGTGTGCACTGCGGTGATGCAGATGCCGAATTGATGTTCTTTCTGATTATTTAGCGGCAAGAAATGAATTTCTTTTAAGATGCAAATTTACCAAAACGTGCAAAATTGGTCCTGACCTGTTTTCTCCGTTATTATTTGTTGAATCTAAACCAAATTTATTTTTTTTAAATGATAAAACAAAGGGTTTTATGTTCTTTAAGTGGAGCACATTTTTGAAAAAGTATTTAGTTTTTTTTCTATGATCGTTGAAAGAAAGGACCAACTTAATGACCAATTTTCTCGAAAACTATTAGACCAAATATAGCAAATTTTATTTCCAGAGATACGTTAAAGGGTTTTATGTTCTTCAAGTGGAGCACTTTTCTAATTTTCGACCCAGGAATTTCCCGAGAATTTTCCGAATGAGTTCGGTTTTTCCAAATATTTTTCTTTAGTTTTTTATTCTCTTTTTCCTATTTTTCGATAAATTTTCCTAATATTTTTCATATTGTTATGAAGATTAAGGGATTGGTAACGGTTTCCGTAAAAAATCTGATTATCTTATTATGTTTCATTTTTTTTCAAATTTAACAAATTGAAAGTGCTTTTTTTGCCTAATTTTCCTGAGTTATCCTATGCAAAACGGGGACCACAACCAAATTCTCGGTTCAAAGAGTTGAATGTAGATGGCCATTGGCCAGATTGATTTTTCGTAAGTGGCCTGAGTTTTTTTCCAGCGGCAAGAGGAGGCTGGCATGCGTGGTAGAAAATACGTCAGCTGCTTTCGATGCAGTAAGTGGATATTTTTTACACACACATCTTACTAGCATGCTACACTTGCTATTGTGTAGGAAAGCCCAATTTTTGCTTGTTTTCTGGGATGATGTTATTTATTAGTTTTTTGCCGCCACAACCAGTTTAGGTAGATGGAACTTTTGTGGGTGTGCGCGGTGATGCCGATGCCGAATTGTAGTTCTTCCTGATTATTTCAGTGCCGGCAAGAATTTCTTTTATGCTGCGGCACATTTCTTTTCACTCTATTTTTAGATTTGATTTTCTGAGCGTCGCAGGATTATTTTCCCTTTTTCATTTTCTGGCCAACATTTTCGTATAAAAAAGCAAGTGTTTTTCTGGTCTTGAAAATTTTGTTTGGATTTGTTTTTTAGGATGCACGTATTATTGAGTTTCAAGGTGTGAATTTTTCAGTTCTAAATAAATAGTCAATGTCAACAAAAATTTTGTAATGAATATTTTATTGCAACTTCAAACAATTCAAGCATTATTGATTTGAATGATAGTTGGGTCATTACTCATTCCGCGCATCAAATAAAAATATGATTTGTCACACTCAACCATCATCTCAGATTTTGATGAGATTTTGTAATTTTTATCTATACATACTTATGAGAAAATTCCAAATTTTATCTCTTTAGCCCTATTATTATTACAATTAGGTAACTATATTTTAGAAAAAAAGTTGAATAACAATAATTCCCTCCAATATTGTTGAAATTGACTATTTTTTTACAAATGAAAAACCTGCACCTTCCTCAATAATTCGTTCACCCTGAAATAAAAAACAAATCCACAAAAAAATTGTCAAGGCCGGAAGAACGAACGCACTTGTTTTTTCAAAAGAAAATGTTGGCCAGAAAGCGACGGCTGCCTGGGCAGAAAACCAAATCAGAATATAAAATGAAAAATAAATACTCAGAAAGAACATCAATTCGATTTCCGCATCACCGCAGTGCATACCCCGCAAAAGTTCCTTCCATATGTTACATTCACGTTGCCTGTGGTGGCAAAAGAATAATAAAAAAGATCACCCCAGAAAACAAGAAAAATTTGGGCTTCAATAGCAGGCAAGTATATGTCTGTAAAGTGTAAACCGAATATCGATCCACTGCCATTGAATGAGAGCAGCTCTGTGACGTATCTCTAAACACGCTGCTGATCTGTTGGAATAACCCACTCGCGCTGCCCGAATTTTCTTCTTTGTTTTGTCTTGTTCGCAAAGTATCTCCACTACTGCGGTAAAATGTCCATGCTAAGAAAAATATTTCTGTTGGGAATTATTGTTATTAAACTTTTTTTACTATGTATAGATGAAAATTACAAAGTCTCATCAAAATCCGAGATGATGGTTGAGTGTGACAAATCATATTTTTATTTGTTGCGCGGAATGATCCAACTATCATTCAAATCAATAATACTTGAGATTGCTTGAAATTGCAATAAAATATTCATTACAAAATTTTTGTTGACATTACTATTTACTCAATAATACGTTTACCCTAAAAAACAAATCCAAAACAATTTTCAAGGCCAGAAGAATACTTGCTTTTTCATAACAAAAAATGTTGGCCAGAGAGAGAACAAGGGAAAATAATCCAGGGACGGCTGCTCAGAAAATCAGATCTAAAAATAAAATGAAAAGAAATGTGCCGCAGCATAAAAGAAATTCATATTCTTGCCGGCACTGAAATAATCAGAAAGAACTACAATTCAGCATACGCATCACCGCGCTCACCCGCAAAAGTTCCTTCTACCTAAGCTGATTGTGGTGGCAAAAAATATAATAAATAAGATCACCCCAGAAAACAAGCAAAAATTGGGCTTTCCTACACAATAGCAAGTGTAGCATGCTAGTAAGATGTGTGTGTAAAAAATATCCACTTACTGCATCGAAAGCAGCTGACGTATTTTCTACCACGCATGCCAGCCTCCTCTTGCCGCTGGAAAAAAACTCAGGCCACTTACGAATCCCAAAAAATAAAAGTCCTTTTTTTTAACGCTGTTGCGAAAAAGAATGTTGGCAGAAAATGTGCAGGCAGAGGCTGATTCCTGCAGGATGATCTATTCATCCGACAGAAATCAGCCTCGATGAAGCGGCTGTTGCCAGGAAGTACCCGGCTAAAATACTTCCCCCGGAGACAGCAGTGGGAGGCGCGAGCTTGTGCGGCTAGCATCGCGGTAGTGTGGGGGGGTAGCCAAAACACCCTCACCGTCTCCAGGCTTCATCCCACGCAACGAAATCTCGCGCGAAGGGAACGATGAAAATCGCGAAGGGTAAAAGGTGGCAAATGACAGTACGGGGGGGAAACATGTCCCAACTTACCTGTGCTGAGGGGGGATTTGATGGAGTCATCCCCTTGGGCAGCCCTCTGTCCTCCCTCTATTCCCTCCTTGCCCATTTTGTGGAAGGGAATCCTTTGTTGGTGTCAACCCGCTGAAAACAAAAAGCTAAGCGCTCATGCGCTGAAGCAAAATCAAACGGGGAACGAGGTGTCGAGAGAGAAAGACTCGAGGATTAAATTTAACCCATATAATTCATCTTTATTCCTGTTCACTTAACTTTGGATACAAATTCACTCATTTTTTTTTTCTCTACTTTAATACTCTCAAAAATTGGAATTAACTCCGACTAATCCAACGTCAACAAAAAAAACAATAAACTAAACAGCTTTTGGGGTGAGGAGGCCCGAATTCCAGCGCACGCACTACAACTCAGTGCTCAAAGTAGACACAAGGCAATTAAAATTTTCTTTAGGTACGCAGAGGGGAGAACTGTGGCCACATTTCTTTCTCAGGAGTTCACTTATCTTTGCTTCTTTTTTTTTCTTTTCACTTTAAAGGGATGTCGCAGCGCAAGACGGGGCTTTCTCCCCCTTATAAGGTTCTTGACAAACTTTTCCTGAAACAAACTTACTCTGTGATGAATGAAACGAGATTGTCGGAATTTTTCTGGGAATAGATACTCAAAATGAAAACAAACCAAAAAAAGTTACTTTCGCGACCTGTGATTTCCTCTGTCGGAACGAAATTCCTGACTCTAAATGAACTTACAACTAAAGCAGAAAGAAAAGACAACTGAATGCAAAAAAAAAAACGGCAAATGTATGTTTATTTGGGTGGGACTTGCCGGGGTCCTATTTCCTTCCCTCGTCTCGCTCGTCTGGGGGGGGCCGTCGTCCTGTTCGGTGGTATCCTGCTGTCCTCTGGTTACGGTGGGTCCGGGGCTGCGGTGATAAGGCGCCGCTCGTCCGCCAAGCGGGGAACACTACACTTGCCACCAAAACTAATCACGTGAACACGTACTGGTTGAACTGGAGCACTTAGAAGGCACCTTTTTATGGGGCGACGGATCTCTACTGCTTGAACTAAGTTCTTTTCACTGGTTTTCCCGTCGCCCTTCTTTTTCTTTTTCTTTTTTCCAATATTAGAAACGCCACTGTGGCACAACAGCACTGTTATAGGAGTTTGTACGTTAGTAGTAAGTGGTCACTGCGGACCCAAAAGCTCTATGAGTGCGTGAAGATAGAAAATGTGTCGCCAGTTGCATGGGGTACGTGAGCATCTCGCGGTCCAAAAGCTCTGTGGGTGTGATCAATCGGGTTCAACAGTTTGCAGGTGTGAGGAGGCATGAGTGCACCCACTCGCTCTAGACTTCTGTCGAGTTGATCATGAGACCTGTGGTGGGTAAAAAGCTTTACGTGCGGACTTCTGTTTTTGACTAGAGGCCTGTGGCTGGTAAAAAGTTTTACGTGCGGTCTTTTGTTTTTGACTAGACGTTAACCACTGCGGACCATGCGGGTGGGCGTGTGCTTGGAACAAAGCTATCTTTTGAATGAGGGGAAAAGCGCTGCGGTATGCTGCACTGGTGCATGTGATCATCGGCCGAACTGTGGACCTGGCGGGCGGCCGTGTGCTTGGAGCAAAGCTATCTTTCGAGTGAGGGGAAAGCGCTGTGGCATGCTGCACTGATGCTGTTGTGCATGCGATCATCGGCCAAAGTGCCCCAGATGCAGCACTGTCGAGAACGGGTATTCGGCAAAAAAGAGCATGCTGTTTAAATGGTCACGTCGTGGACGCCTCGATGCAAGATGCTTGGTTGGGTGTTTGCGAGCGATCGACACGGGGCTTTGGTTGACAGGGGGTCGAGAGCATGTCGTTGTTTTGTTTTGTTTCTCAGGGGGAATTCACGTGTACTCATGACGACCACGAAAACTACAAGTTTGCTGCTGCTGCACGGTGCACAGCCGGCCGATGGAAAAAGCGAAAGTGTGCCTGATCAAAAAACGAGAGTAAAAACAAAAAATCATTTCGGGTGCACTTGAACCTGGAAGACAAGACCAAAATGCCGGTGTAGGTCTAAAGTAAAAAATATGGGAGGTATGGTTTATTTTAAATAAAACGCAAGTTAGTTTAAACCTTGTTTTTATTATCAGCAAATGTTTGAAATCTTTCATAATAAATGTTTCGCCTGTGTAACGGGTGGAGAATGTGACTTAAAACCAAACTGCTTTGCAAAATACGCATCTTAAATCTAAATCTATCCAAAGCGTGACTTTCCCACGGTCCTTTACGTGCATTTTGGTAAGCGTAACTCCATACATATAAATATTTAACAGCATCCAGACTATGAAAGCGTACTTGCTTTTTCATAATTATGGTATATAGTTCTCACATGAACTGAATGTAATTTACTTTTTCATTTGCGTCTTCAAAATATATTCAAAAATGTGGTAAAATTCGCACGCCATGCCGGTGGTGAGCAAAATAACTGCAAATACTTTAAGTATATTCATACTATATTGTAACACTTTCGACGGGGGTTCTTTTATGAGGGGTCTATCGTACAGCCCGCACACGTCCTTTCCGCTAGCATATACGCAGTTTGGTGAAAGTCGCTGATGTTCTGGTTCGATGTTTGAAGGTGAAGTAAACGCGTTCATTTCTAAGGCGCAGAAATAGCACTTTATATTGTCGTTACGATTAGTGTAGAAAAATCCGCTTCTTGCAAAATTTTGACATTTACTAGTGTCAAGATTTTTTAAAGTAACGAATGTCTTAAGGCGGTCGTACTCACTTTTCAAATTCAACATTTTAACTGACCGATGAGAGCTTAGACAATGTCTTTAATACTTATCCAGGAATTATGTTCACTTGGGAAACCAAGCCATTTAACAAGAGCCTTGTTTGCGCGACGTTTTAAAACCTTCTCAACGAGGTACAAATCGGGATGTTTAACTGTTGTCAGCTCCTGCTCATAAAAGCCTCCCTGTATTGTATTTTGTCGATAATCTCTGAGAATATAAGTTACAGGATTTGTGTCTTTGACTTGATCTATTGTGAAAATTTCCGTTGACCAATTCGGCGTATAACCTTTCTCAAACACATGTTTGTGCCTGCTTATACGAACAAAATCGCCAACTTTATACCTTGATGGTGCTTTGGATGCGCGCTTAGGGTATTTATATGTTTTCAGATATAAACGTTTCTCGACTCTATGCGTTACGTCAATCGGACGCATTTTTATAGTGCGATGAAATGATTTATTGTACTTATGTACAAGTGAGTCAAGCATCGTTATCCACTGATAATTACCATTCATGCTGAACTCTTTCCACATCATACCCTTTAATGTACGATTAAATCTTTCAACAATGGAAGCCTTCAATGCACTGTAGGTGGAATAATGGTTAATATAATGAGTATTCATTAGCTTGCGGAATTGATTGTTGTAAAATTCTTTGCCATCATCTGTTTGTAAAAATCGCGGGTATCGTGACGACTTTTCAAATATATTTTCCATAGCCTTTGTAACCTCAATTCCGCTCTTATTTTTAATCGGGGCTGCCCATGCGTATTTTGAAAAACAGTCAATAACCGTTAGCAGGAAGCGAAAGTTTCGGTTTTCCGATGCAAATGCTGTCATATCTACAAGATCAGCCTGCCATAGATCGTCAATACCTTTGATGGTCACTCGGCGGCGTTTGAAATTCTTACGCGCGGGTCTGTGTAATTCGTTTACAACTTGTCTTCTACTCATCTTCAATAAAAATGTATAAATAGATCGTACAGATGAATACTGTTTATATACTATCTTTATTAACAATGGTTGTGAAATTCAATCACCCGTTTACAATGATGGTTGCTGGGCCGTCAGGATGTGGAAAGACAACATTCATAGAGAACCTTCTTGACAATAATATATCTTTGATTCGCCCACAAATAAAAAAAGTTTTGTGGTGTAATGCCGAAAAACTGGCGCTACCAGTTCATGTAGCTTGTAAAAATATTGAGTATATAAATTTTATACCTGAAGAATTCCCAAATGACGCAAATGACCCAATATTAATTGTGCTAGATGACATGATGTTAAATGCTTTCTCTAAGCAAATATGTGAGCTTTTTACAAAAGGTTCGCATCACCGTAATTTTTCAGTAATTCTTGTAACGCAAAATGTTTTCCATCAAGGGAAATTCTGCCGAGACATATCATTAAATTGTAAATATTTATGCGTTTTCAAGAACCCTCGAGATAAGAGTCAATTTCATCATCTTGCGAAACAAATACATCCTGAAAATAGTTCCGAATTAATGAGAATATATAAAGAAATTACACAAGTGCCACACGGATATTTACTGATCGACCTGACGCAAGGTATTAACGAGGCGCTAAGATTTCGATCTGATATATTTAATAAGAAGTACACAACGTGTTTTTGTTCATACGAAAATTTAAACAGCAATTATGGTGTCGAGAATGAAACGGTTAAAGGACAACAGGCATATGTTGTACATTCTTAAAACAGCTAAACCGTGTTTACGAAATGCAATATTAAAAAATGCTGACCCAGAAATAATAAAGACTCTATGTGAGATTACGTACAATACTTTGAAAGGTAATCACACACCTCGTGGAAAAATGTTCCGACAACTTTGCAAGTATAAAAAGGATATGCGTAAATTAGTTAAGGCAAAACGTTCTGTGCCGAGACAGCGTAAAATATTAATACAGAGAGGTGGATTTTTGCCAGTCTTGCTAGGAAGTGTGCTTTCAGGAATAATTGGGACTTTAATCGAGAAATATGTACCGAAATAAATCTTTAAACAAAATGCTGCTTCTGTCACCAGAGGTATATGAAAAACTGAAAAACGACTTGGAAGATACAGCAAATCAATCTTTATTTGATAAATCTATGAACAAAATTTTAAATAGCAAGCAATTATCTGATAAGGAAAAATGGTATAACTATCGGAACGAATTAATAAAATTTTTGAATTTAAAACGGAAACTTAAAGTTATTAGCACACCAAAGAAAGAAATATTTAACGTTAAACACGGCCCTGAAGTTGAACAAAAAAACCTACGAGATAATGCCACACAAACTAGATTTGTTTTTAAGGCGGACAAGGCCACACAAGTTGTACCTGAACCTATAGAAGTCGCACAACCAACACCAGAGCCTATAGAGGATTTTTTTGAAACACCATTCGATGAAGAAACAACCCCAAAACAATCTTTAACCCCTGACCGAAACAGACGTTTATCAGCCAGTGCTGCCGTTAAAAACCTTAAGCCATCGTCAAAAGAGAAAAGTAAAGAATATCGTGTTGTTACTGCAGACGATGGCATAACACAGATCACTATACCGGCAGATATGGACATTGATGAAGCTATCGGCCTTTTTGACCAGGATAAAGACGCAAGTTTTGCAAGCGTCCCCAAAAAGGATAAAAAATCGCAAAGCACATCGTCTATATTAAGACCTTCGCAATCTAACCCCAGACAGAATATTCTTGCATTCCCAGTAAGGAAAGCCCCAGTGCGTCAAAGTAGCCGCTTAAAAACTCAAAAATCACAAACAAGAAGTGAAACAGACCAAGCTTGGGATAGACTTTAAACAGCGAAAAATAAAAAATCTAGTTATGCCTGTCGATATTAAAGAAAGCAGTTTTTATGTGTGCCTGTTAAGCAACAATTCTAATCACGTTTATCCAGAGAATACTTTATCTGCATACACCAACTTGCTAAAGTACCCTTTAAAATTAACAAAAGATTGGGTAGTGGGAATTACTGAGATTTCCTTTAACTGTTACGATATTTCAAAACCACCTAAAAATAGATCAAAGAGAAGCATCGGTAATGACGATCTTGGCCATTCGAGTAAACAGGTGAAACGAAACACACCCAAAGTTAATTATTTTGGGTTTCAATTCAGAAAAACTTATCTTTATTACACGGTAGATTATTTACATAAAGTAGAAATTCAGAAAAACGTTGTTAAATTGTCCACCATTATATCTGATTTGAAAGAAGCACTCTCAAAACCGCATCATAAAGCTTATTTAAATGAATTGACTGCGCGAATTCTTGCCCGGATAAAACGAGCGAGTGTGATAAATGACATAAACCGTGTCGAATACCAAAAAAATGATGGCGAGTTTTTAGTTCAGTTAGAGTTACATAATACAAATAAGTTAGCGGTTTTAAGGCGCGGTCAGATTTACGACACAATTGAACATTTTATTGAGGATTTACTTGGCCAAAATGATATGAATGTAAACGATTATGCCGCCCTGATAAATATGATGGAGAATATTTTAAGACCACGCAATGTTGAAAAAGACGAAAAAGAAAAGATCAAGTTTTATATTGATCTTAAAGATATCGGTGCAACCATTAAAATAAAAAGACCTTTACCACCAAAATTGACATTAAACGAATTCGGCAGTTTGTTAATCGCCCATTTAAAATTCGATAATGACGACTTAAGCGATGATGAAAAAGAACAAAAGCTTAACATCGTTCAAGAGCAAATAAAAAACGTTTTTAAAAATTTGCATGATAATTCTATGGATGCAGAGCAGGAGGAGCCTGTCCTTATACCCACATCTATTTTAAACATACCGTACGAGAAGACAGGCCCTGGTACATATAAAACCACCCCTGTACCATTTGAGAATAAATTTAGCGATCTGGAAACATTTTTATCACACTTATTTTTACAAACACCTGTGGGTAAACGTAAACCTGATATTGTAAGTGAAGCTGTTAATGAGGGATTACAGAAAGCTGTGGACGAGCAAATTAAAAACAAACCACCAGCACAAGAAAAACGTTGCATCGAGGAAAAAGAAAATGATTTTAATATGATATATGTGTACACTGACATAATACAGCCAAGAATAATTGGGAATATGCACACAAGATTTCTTAAAGTTTTACCACTGCTCACGAAAAATAATAATGTTTTGCGTTTTGAACACGTCGAATATTGCCCCGTTGAGAAAAGTTTCATTGAAAGTATTTCTATAAAGCTAACCAATGATCAAGGTGAATTGATTGACTTTGCACCAAGTTACATACCAACATATGTAATGCTTCATTTTTTAAAAACAGACTATAAATAAGGGGAAAAACACAAATATTTTGTATAGTCTTGCTGGGACAATAATACTCTAACCATAACTGTAAAAAATTTCAACATGAACGCTTATTATACCCATTACTATATAAATCAAAGCGGTGGGTATTTAACAGACATTGGCGATTTATACAGAGCTCCAAACATTTACCAGCGCGGTAGGGGGATTGGAAGTTTCTTCAGCGGTTTATTTAGATATTTAAAGCCGTTTGTTAGCTCTGGAGTAAAAACGCTATCCAAACAGGCCCTTAAAACTGGAAAAGCAATATTGCATGAAGTCGGCAGCACTAATAAACCAATACAGCAAATAATCAAAGAACAAGGAAAAGTTGCTGTACAGGATCTAACTCAGAAAGGTATAAATAAGATGTTTGGCGATATGGAAGGCTCAGGATTGTCGCGGAAACGCTTCCATATAAAAAGAGCAAACCCATTTACGAGCTTGCAACTGTCTGTTAAACCCAAGCGTAAGAAGCGTCACACATCGAAAAAAGGTAAACGAAAAGCCGCAAAGAAAACGACAACGACAACTAAACGTAGACGCCGTAAATCAAATAAACGCGTTTTGGATATTTTCGGAAAATAATAGCCCCCAAAAATGCCTTCCTATAGTGAATGTATGAAATCGGAGCTGGATCTTTTTGCAGCACCACCTATACAAAGTAATATTTTGAAGACGGAAGAAGTAGCCTACAAGCCAATTGCCTCCTTGGACAATTCATCTGTACTAGAATTTGTATCGTTGGGACATGGCGACACTTACCGAGATTTATCCAGCGTATATTTACGCTTAAACCTTCAGCTAGTGAAAAATAAAGGGGGAAAAGAAGAATTGTATGATAAAGAAAAAAATAAAGATGAATTGTCTCCCGGAACGGTCAATAATATTATGCATTCACTGTTTCGTCAGTGCACCATTTACCTCAACGGCAAACCAATCGCTCAAACGGATAACAATTATAATTATCGGGCATACATAGAAAACCTATTGAATTATGGCAACGATGCTGCGCTAACACATTTAGAATCTGTCGGATGGTATTTAGATAAAGAAAATATGGAGGTGGTTGAAGTTAATGAGGAAAATACAGGATATTTAGCTAGAGCGAAATTATTTTCGGATAGTAAGGCAGTTGAACTAATGGGAAAATTACATGGCGATATGCTAAACCAAAATAAATTGCTGCTTAGCGGTGTAGATTTGAGAATCGTGTTGTCATTGGAGAAACCAGAATTCTACTTATTATCAAAAGATGATGAAAATGTTCCGAGAATTAAGATTTTAGAGGCGACAATGTATATGAATCATGTGACAGTTAATCCCAACATATTACTAGCGCATGAAAGTGTTCTGCAGCGATCAAATGCTGTGTACCCGTATAAACGTGTCGAGGTGAAAAGCTATACTTTACCCGCAAACACATTTTCTCTATCTTTAGATAACGTCGTTATTGGTCAATTACCAAATCTTTTAATTTTTGGCATGGTGGATAATGATGCATATAACGGAAAGAGAACGAAAAATTCATTTTGTTTTAAACATAACGATATTGCAAGGATAAATTTATCAGTGAATGGTGTGCAGGTGCCTAATCAACCTTTAGAATTTGACTTTTCCAGTGCAAACCCCAAAAGCACCAGAGGTTATTTAACATTATTCAAAGGAACCGGCATCCATTATTTTGACAACGGTCATCAAATATCTAAAGATTTTTTCGATAAGGGGTGTTTTTTGCTTGCGTTTGATCTTACAAGTGACCATTCATACAACTCCACTTGTGCTAATCTTCTTAATCAGGGCACAGTACGCATAGAGGGAATGTTTAAAAAGGCTCTAAAAACGGCTATAACCTGCATAGTCTATACAGAATACGACGCAACCTTGGAAATTGATAAGGATCGCAATGTATTCACCAGCTTCTGATAAGGTGGTTTTGAGAGAGAGAGAGCGTGCACATGTAACGTCACAGACTGTCGAGCCAAACCGCCCTAATACCCTATCTGCCATATATCTAGACGAATAAAGATGTCTAAACCAACTTATAAAAAGTATATATATATAAGTTCTGCGCCATAATTAAATATAAGTTGATTTTGTCGCCCCGTGTCGAGATGAGCTGTTTAATAAACGTCGAGTACTTCCATGGAGGGTGCTTAACCTTCTTAAAAAAGGTCTCTTTTGCGGGATTCACAGCACAAAATAAATTGTTCACAAAGGAGATAACCTTTAAATACCCTACGACAGCCCCCGGATGTATTGACCTGCAGGCAAATAAATTTGGAAACATTGAGCTTAGACGTATAGATGAAGATCTGATAAAAACCCTGGCAAAATTTACCACAATCTTCGTTAGCGATGCTACAACCAAAGAATTTATAAATAACTATGTTACTTCTTACACCAAGGTTATTGATTTGGAGACAACGACCCCGCCAGCCGAACAAGAATGAACACGATCGAGCTAGAAAGATCTTTAGCAACAAATCCTACAACAAGGAGATTCTTTAAAGGTGTATTCCCGTGTAATCGTCTGCCAAGCAATGTAAAAAAACCGGCATGTATTGTGGCCAATACAGACCCTGCACATAAAGGCGGTACTCATTGGATTGCATTTTATTTCCCAAGCAAAGGACCTCCAGAGTACTTTGACTCGTATGGTAAATACCCCGGCAACACATTTTTTCATCACTTTTTAACTACCAACTCAAATGTTTTTGTGAATAATAATCAACGGCTGCAAAGTGCATTTTCATCTACGTGCGGTCATTATTGCTGTGTGTATTTATATTTTCGATGCAAAGGGAAAAGTTTAAAGCAATTCTTGAAGCAATTCTCCATTCAAGACTTTAAATTAAATGACAATAAAGTTGTGAATTTATATCACAACATATACACAAAGCCGTATTTACAGTCTGGTGGGGATTGCTATAACCAGCTATGTACATCTGAGAATAAGGGTATAAATACGCAATAGTGGTAAAACTACGCTTAGTTCAAGCTTGTGATTTAAAATGGAGCTAGCATTTAACGGAAAAAAACATAAAGTGATATTGTGTAACGAAGGACTTGAAGAGGTTGTGCCGAAAAAGCTTAAAAAATTGAAGAATGTCCGGAAGCAAGACAAAAAGGCGTCGGAGGTCCCTGGTGAAAACTTATTGCTGAGCTACACATACTTTCTGGACTATTACCACAATCGGAAAGTCACCGTTGGGTTTGACAAGTACACATTTCAAGCGAAGATAGTATTCCACCGCCATGGCCGCTTTCCTGTGTCAACATCTTACTCCGGATGGCAGGCAGTTCACAAACATCTAACTGCCTTAAAGACCGAGCTCAACAAAGACACGATACCTGCTAACCAAGAGGAGCTACTGGTAGAATACACCATCCCTGTCGAAATATCTGCCGTTAAGCTGACTTTAGGCGAGCTGTACAGATTATTTGACCTATTGGACTTCATAAACATGGTTATGTACCATAATAACAACGTAGTCGAGGGTGTTGAGGAATATTTTAGGCAGTATTGTGAAAAGTGTAAAAGCAAAAATGTGTTCTTCTTGTCAAATGAAGACTTTTTCATACCGTCTAGAACTTCTTATGTACATTTGAATTACTCAAGATTATTTTATGAAATACCTTTCATTGTAGGGCCTACTATTTTTTGATAATAAAGGTTTTTAAATAAAAACACATAAAAGTTATTTGTTTTTATATAATTTTATTAACTAACATATACAGGTAGATATTAATGCAATTTTGTAGAGCACAGCGATGGTTGGAAGCATTCTTATGGATTTCACAAGGTGCTTGAAAATTTTGCAGTTCGCTTAGTTTTGGCAGTTTATTCAGTTGGACAATGTTCGCAGCTGGTACGTATTTCCTGATGAATGTAGCCTTTATCTCCCCCTTCACATATATTGCAGTTGCATTTTCTAATGTCGAAAACACCATTGGTAGATGATTATAATAAATAGTCCCATCATTCCAGTGCAAGTTGTTGATCTTTTGCACGTCGTACTGGTTTTGTTTTCGTGCTTCTAATGATAACTCATGATACGGGAAAGGTGGCAAAAAATGGTACATCTTTGGCCAGATGGACCCAAAAGTTAGTATTCCAAGCTCTTTAACAAAGTACTGGCCGTTGTTGCCGCAAACGAACTGTATGTCCACAATATACTTGACCATGTTATCGACAGGCATCGTGTAAAATGTGCTTGTCTATATCACATATATGCTCTCTATAGGAGCGCTGAACACTTACTGCGGTTTAAGCTTTTACATTCTAGTATTTTATTGTCTAACGTGTATATACAAGTTCGTTCACTAAATATACATTTACATTAAATTCTAAAATACTCAGCACATTTACAAAAATTATCTTAATAATATCAATTACGAAATTATAATTAACAGTTTATGTCTACGAAATTCCCAGGCGTATTATTATTACATTTATATAAAGCAAAATTATTTATATACATAGTTATACATGGTTATACATACATTATTATTATATACATTATTGGTATACATAGTTGGTTTTTATTTTTCATTCACGATTTTAATTTCATTTTCTTAAATCCATAGGGATATGAACAATTTCCTTCAGCTACCACACGTTTATCAAAAGTGAAAGAAAAACATTTACCTTCAGGTTCAGAAACTATAACCCCAGGTCTTTTACGTTTAATTTTACAATTATTTTTGATGCAGACCACATCTTTATCACCGTCTACCATCATTTTAAATAGTTCAAAATTTATTAATTTTACATTTTCAAAATTTAATGTTATACCTTTACATTTAGTGATATAATTAACCAACCCATCACCATTTTCAATTTTAAGACTGTAAGATTTGGGTCCAGTGCTAACAAATTCAGAAATAAAGCTGCCAGAGCCATAACTCTCTATTTCATCAGTTAATTCACCCAAGAAATCTGAAGTTTCAAATAGAGGCGATTTATTTCTGTTTTCAACAAAGATTAAACTATCTGTGTCACAGTAGAGAATTGAACTGCCCACTTTTTCTACTGCTTCATAAAGTTTTAGTCTGGCAAACGCTGTAGTATAAGCACCTACAGGTATATTCACATGTGGTAATGTACCTGCATTTTCTTCAATGTACTTCCAATTAATCCACATTGTGTCTTCATTTATGGGAAACAGTGATGAAATCTGTATACCGGGTGACTCTATAAAATCGCAAAATTCTCGCCAATTATTAACCACTTTTGTACGTGTTCTATCTTCCCGTTGTGCAAATTTCCCCCAAAGTGAGTTCAAACAAAGTTTTGCAAGGTTACGCTTACCGGGATTTTTATTAATTTGGTTTTCGTCCAAAGTGATATTTTCTTTCATTTCGTATAATTTTATAAAATTCTTTTTATCTTCCAAAGTTTTACAGGTGGTGCTCCAACCACTTGCCTCCTGCTTAATTTTTAAAAAGGTATTTACATACTCTGCGAACAACCCACCGTCTTTTGTAACTGGATCAAAAACCGTATAGTCATATCTGTGTACTTCAAATATTTTTAAAATTTGATACCCCTTTTTAACGGCTAAAGATACTTCAGGTATCACCCAAGTACCGACAAGTTGTCGTTCATCGTCACTGTGATTACACCCGAACAGATTATTTAAAGCTGTGCATTTTCTGCAAAGCGTAAAATATAATTTCTTGTTACATCTCAATGGTAGCACGGGTAAAAATAAATTTGTAGGCGGAAGAATTGAGCACAAAATAAATCCATGCATCTGTAAAACGTCAGGGGCGGGGGGTATATTTTCACCCCTAAAAATTGTCGGGTGTCCTGTAGGGTACGGCGAATATTTGTTAATGAATGGGTATAGACTGGTAAAATCTAGATATCTAATAACCTCATCTTCATTAATTTTATGATGTAGTTTGAAAACTTCTGTGCGGCCACCAAAGATTGCATCACGAGGGTTTAAGGGAAGAACAAAATTAACTAGGCTTTTGTTTAACTTATCGTCAATGGAAGGGTTGTTTTTTAAAAAGTTTTTGAACTCACACTCCCATACAAACTCCAATAGATAGCCGTTATTTTTTATTATCTCAATTCTTTTCACCGTGCATTCATTTTTCTGTTTCAGTGTTTCTAACAACCCATTCTTCACGCCCAAGTTCTCTGTTTTAAAACAATCTCTACACCCGTGATGAAAACAACCAAAAAACTCGTAAACTTTATTATTTTCCCGACTAAAACCATCTACGTATAGACCTCCTCTTTCTAACTTTACTTCACCCACATTATTTGCACACAAAATGCCGCTATCTACCTCCATTTTTAACGCTAACCATTTCAATGAATTAAAGGAATAGTTCTTCGATTTGAGATAGCCATTTGAAGGTGCTATGGCCAAAGTATCACTTTTAAGAAATTTCTTTCTATAAACAAGCATACAGGCGGATGCTATAGTTAATGACTCTACAAAAGGGTTTATTTGAGTTATATCAAGAAAATCAGTCATGAAACGAATACACCCGACACGTAAAATGGCTGTGTCGTTCACACAGTACTCTAGCAACTGGTCTTTGTTATTGAATGTTTCATTTGACTTAGTACTATACCACTGTAGGAATAACTCTCTCTGTTTCACCCCCATTGTATTGCAGCCATATAATTCAGGCGGTGGGTATTTCCCAACGTAATTGTAGTTGGCCTGTGTATTGAAATAATAGGGGTAGTACCCTTTTGCACTATCTGCAATATCAAAAACACTTGGGAATTTAGAAAGAGCAAATGGCAGGTAGTTTAACGAATCAATGAACGAGACATTTTCACAGGTTAGTTTCATTATTTTATTGCCATTCATTATTGGGTGTATAGTTAAATTTCTCTGTACAAGTTCCGAAATTAAAAAGTGGCCATCGTAACCTTGCAAATTATGTGCAATGCAAAACACATTTGTTATATTAGGGCGGTGAATAAAACAATAATTTATAAAGCGTTTCACAACGTCTTCACCCTCTAGATATTGAAATATATGTTCTCTAACACCACAAACTTTACATTCATTGTTAATATTTAAATCATTATAACACGAAAAACACACTTGCTGAGCAACAATCAGATTCACGATGTGTAGATAAGTAGAAGTACTGTCTTTGTTTAGAGTGTCTTGTGTGGTTTCGCAATCAAAAAATATGAGAAGAAATTTCTTACTTGTCGCTCTATTATAGGTCTTAATAAAACACTGGTGTTCTTGCGGAACTACTTTGTAACAATTTTGACAAAAATACTCGTCACACATGTGTTTTTGAGCCCTTGTCCTTCTATTGAAATCTAAAAATTTACCACACATTTTACATATTTGGAGAGTCTCACACACAGATTTTCCATTGATGATGTTGCGAAGATGGTTGTTGAAACAACTGTCCCCTCTAAACTTGCGATTGCAGTTAGAGCAATCTTTTAGTTGGGGGACAAATAAGCAAGGCGGTGAAGAAGTGCAATAAGAACACTTGAGCTCACATTTGTGATATTTGCTATTTGACACTCTGTCACAGTACTCACAAACAAAACGCATATTAAAAAAGCCTTTTAATGACTTAATTACATAGAAATGGCGCAGCATTTGGGAATAATAAATAAAAATTTTTTTAAGGGAACGGTTCTCAAACGGCATTTTAAATATCGGGTTGTTCGGGTTGTGAATGTTATCGTATACTATAAGTTGATAATCTTTTAAGAAAGATTGAAAATTATACAGGTCTTTTAAAATGCAGCCCCTCTCTTTATCAACTAAAACGCCCGCATTTTTACACAGCTTTGCTGATAAGCCATCCAAATTTTTTAGCAATTTCTTTTTTTCATTACGATTAAGTGCCCTACGTGCTAGTTCGGTGGCATAGCACAAACTTCGAGGGAGACAAAAAACACTATCAGTTTTACTGACATCTATGACACTGCTTTTCTTCATTAAAATCTCACACTCGTTGGAAGTTGTAATTTTTATTTTCCCAGCACCCGAAGGAAAATTTATGACGCTCGCTAACACTTCCAGAACTTCTGAAGATGAAAACACTGAGTTCGACTGACTTACATTTGAAATCACACCGAGAATCTGATTTGCGTTCAACTCACTGACCGGACGTAAACTACACCAAATAGGTTTTACATGAGGTGCATTGGGTGGATATATAGAGAGACATATTTTACTGTGTTTTGCACAATCACCAACGATCTGTTTTATAACTTCGTTAAACACACCTTCTAAGTATTCCAAAGGGCTCTGGTCACTAGCACCAAAGTCCTTTAATTGAAAACGGATTTTTATACCGTCTAAATTAAATTTTTTAAAAAATGTTTTCTCTTTGGATAATACCTTAATTGTAGCACCAGACCCAAAACCGCACTGAACAATGTTTTTATTATTTGTAGACGTACGTTCTTGTGCTGCGTTTTTTAATGTGATTGAGGTAGAAGGCATGTCTGAAGATACACTACATCCAGCCCCGACAACATTATCAGTAACGCAGCCGTTTAGAAACGTTATTGCATGTTTCAAAGGCTGTTCGTTTAAAGGTATCCCACTTTTAAGGGAGAAGTTCGCTATTAGGTTTAATATTTCGAATTTCTCCCGAAAGCTGAATGATGTCTGTCGTCGGGACAGTTCCTCAATCACACTTTTTAGCGTAGTTAAAAACAGGCTCTCACTAAAATCGAGAGCCGTTTTCAGTAGGGTGATCACACCGGCCATTTTAAACACGAATTCTTTATGGCCACTAACTACTAATTTTAGATGGTATAATTAATTATTATTGGTATTCTACCTTATTTTTATTGTCCCTGTTGTTGTAGTTGTTGCGGACGAATCTCTTGAAGAAATGCCCTTAACGCCGGCAGCCAATCTAGGTCCTCCGGACCTTCAAAGGGCACGGTGTCGTCGTGGGGTATGTGGTCGAACCCTACGGGTGGCGAGGGTTCTTCACCCCCAGCAGAATCGGCTTCACGCGGGACGACGGTATCCTCCTGGTCCTGTGGGATGCCCATCAATGTTTTGAGCACTGCAAAAAGAATTTCAATCAAAATTAAAAATTTTTACACTAACTAAATTTTGTAAATTCTAAAAATGAAAATTTTACCTTACCTTAAAAATATTTTGAACTGTTGGATGTTTGCCTGAATTTCACTCTTAACACTGTATTTCCCCGATAAAACACACTAACTAGCAGTGTTAACTCTTTAATTTTTGCACGGCGGGCACTTCAGTTCGCACTAGCTGCGGGGACAATGGTTCTTCATACATTTTCACTTCGTTTTTATACAGTTTTTCGGCCGGCCAGATAGGTGCAAATAAAATAAAAGTTTATGTTACAAGTACGTGCATTCTCTTCGCGCGTCATTTTATACAACTTAATTTTTCAGCAGGATAAAATTTAACGACTTATTCATTTTTAAAACGACACAAAACTTAAAGTCTGCGAAATCGAAAAATTTATGGTATTCTTCCATTTGTCAACGTTGAACGGACGGGTAACTTGACAAAGTTGTTATTTTCAAAAAGTGAATGTAATACTATACATTGCGGGTTGAAAATATTTTTCTTAATACCGAACCCTCGTTTAAATAATGTACACGCTTAATAGATTTTTTATTATGAATATTCGAATACTTATTTTTAATGCGGCTGCTATTAACTGCGTTAATTTATATCACGACAGACAGGGCTAGATGAAACTCTTTTTTAATGAGAAGAATAAACCACTAAAATTAAGAACTTTATGATGATTGCCATGATGTTGTTGAATTTTAATAAAATATTTTTACTGCATTAATATTTTAAAAGAAAAAGGGAGGCCGTCAAAAACATGTGCAAAACGTATAGGCTCCCGAACAAGGCTGGTATAATTTTGCAAAAATGTTATTTTAAAAGAAAAAGGGAGACCATCAAAAACCAATGTGTAAAACGTATAGGTTCCTGAACAAGACTGGTACAATTTTCAACAATGTTGCTAACTAATTTGCGCATTTAATTTTTAAAGGCATAAGTCTGAAAGTTATCTTTCATACCAAAAACATAAATAAAATTTTCATTTAGTTAAAAGTACAGCTTTACTAGATGCAATGTAACTTCATGTTTTTTATGTGCTGTGATTTTTTAAGAGTGGTGGGTACCAGAACAGTATATAAATACATAGGTTTCCAGACAAACTTTAGACACTTTTCTGCAACGGTCCAGACAATTCAGACCAGATATTTTGAAGAAAATAAAAATGGTAAGTAAAAACCGAGGTAAAGTAGTTTTTGTTACTTTTTTATTAAATTTCGTTATAATTCTTTTAGAATACCTTCGAACTTTTAAAGAGTGTGGCGGAAAACACCCACGACACCATGGTGCCGGTGACTTCCTTGGAAGTCGGAAGGGAATATCCCATTAGGATATTCAAACTAATCAAAACAACCTACGGCTTGCGTGTGACCACGCATTTTAAAAACGGCACCTATATTTATTTACCGCCCAGGTTTGCCGAAAAAATTAAAACACAAAAACAGATAGACGACCTAAATCAACACTCCAACTATTTTCTGATTTTCGAGGGAAAGGATGAGTCCAGAGGAGGTCTCCTTAAACTAAATTTTTTTAAGAAGGAGTGAGATGTCAAGTGTGGCAGATTTCAAACATTTGCTGATAATAAAAACAAGGTTTAAACTAACTTGCGTTTTATTTAAAATAAACCATACCTCCCATATTTTTTACTTTAGACCTACACCGACATTTTGGTCTTGTCTTCCAGGTTCAAGTGCACCCGAAATGATTTTTTGTTTTTACTCTCGTTTTTTGATCAGGCACACTTTCGCTTTTTCCATCGGCCGGCTGTGCACCGTGCAGCAGCAGCAAACTTGTAGTTTTCGTGGTCGTCATGAGTACACGTGAATTCCCCCTGAGAAACAAAACAAAACAACGACATGCTCTCGACCCCCTGTCAACCAAAGCCCCGTGTCGATCGCTCGCAAACACCCAACCAAGCATCTTGCATCGAGGCGTCCACGACGTGACCATTTAAACAGCATGCTCTTTTTTGCCGAATACCCGTTCTCGACAGTGCTGCATCTGGGGCACTTTGGCCGATGATCGCATGCACAACAGCATCAGTGCAGCATGCCACAGCGCTTTCCCCTCACTCGAAAGATAGCTTTGCTCCAAGCACACGGCCGCCCGCCAGGTCCACAGTTCGGCCGATGATCACATGCACCAGTGCAGCATACCGCAGCGCTTTTCCCCTCATTCAAAAGATAGCTTTGTTCCAAGCACACGCCCACCCGCATGGTCCGCAGTGGTTAACGTCTAGTCAAAAACAAAAGACCGCACGTAAAACTTTTTACCAGCCACAGGCCTCTAGTCAAAAACAGAAGTCCGCACGTAAAGCTTTTTACCCACCACAGGTCTCATGATCAACTCGACAGAAGTCTAGAGCGAGTGGGTGCACTCATGCCTCCTCACACCTGCAAACTGTTGAACCCGATTGATCACACCCACAGAGCTTTTGGACCGCGAGATGCTCACGTACCCCATGCAACTGGCGACACATTTTCTATCTTCACGCACTCATAGAGCTTTTGGGTCCGCAGTGACCACTTACTACTTACGTTTCGACTATTTCCTCAACCAATTAATAGAATACGAGAATTTCCGCGGAAAAATTGCAAAGTTTTCACGACATTCGAAACTGAACCAGATCTAACTGAACCGCGGTAAACTTGATTAACTTCGTGCAACAAATCAAACTCCCTCGTTTTTTTTTGTTTTTTCTTTCTTTTTACCTTTCTTCTTGATTTTTCCCTTTTCTCGAGATCGTTCCTTTAGCTTTGTATATCGCCAACTCACTCGTCAGCCGCGCCGGTGCCCGTCGCCAGTCGTCCCACACGGCTTCCTCACCCACACATGCGCGTCAGCCTTCTAGAAGTTTCGCCGGAAGCACGTTGTTTTTCCGAATTTGTGCTCAGCTAACCTTTAGAAGGCATGCGTTGGGCGCATGCGCGTGTCCGTGCAGGCGACTAGTGCTGCCACTGATGTGTCTCAGCTGACCTTGGCCTTGTCGCCAGGGTTCAATCGACTGAGCACATCATGGTTGACGGCCAGGCGTTTGATTTTCAATACGGCCGACCACAACAACGCATACCCTCTAATTTTGTTTGAATGATGTCAAAACAATTGTAAATAAAATGTCATGTAATTAGAACAACGGCAACCCGTGCCGACTTGCATCGAAACATGTCAGTACTCGAATAGCAAGGCGCGCGGGAGCGAACGACCTAACGTATCGATGTGCTTGTCAGTGTCAACTTGTCAGTGGAGTTACGCAGTTCTAAAAAGGGAATATTTTTAATATGGGACGTAAAACATCAAATTACCGGTTCAAAACTACCCTCTAATGGACAAGTACTTGCAGTTCTGTTCTACAATATTCTTGAAGTGAAGTTAAGTGTCAATGAAAGCGCAAATCTTACAATTAGTATTCGTGAATGCATTATTTATTGGGAAAAGGCACGTATACCGACTAAATCTGTTCATAACTGTGTTAAGAAACTAGTTACCTTATACCAAGTTTGGAGAGATTTGCAAAAAAATGCAAACAGAACACAAGACGTGTTTGAGCAACGTCGACAAGAGTTTGTCACGAAGTTAGACAATCTGTTTGACATTGCACATGCCGATGCGCTTCAATTAATAAAGATAAATGCAGCGCCAGAGAGAGCCAGGTCGACCTGGTCACTTAGCTGGAGTGGACAAAAACCTGACGGAAAAGAGAAAAAGGCGAGCCTTAGAAACATTGAGGAACAAAAGCGGCTTGCTAAATATTTGTCATCCTTAAGTCCTTCGACATCATCTTATGAACCACTACAAGGGAATTCGTCTTCTGATTCTGAAATAATGGATTTACAAGAAATTTTACCCATTCCAACTGAGAGCATACAGTCCGATACTAATAAAACTTTTATGAGAAAAAATTGCATCACTCCAAAATTAGTGGCAGCATTAGATAGGTGTCAGTTAAATATGAGAAATTCTGTGTTTATTATTGAAGCAACTATTGAGGCACTTGGACATAACACTGGCGAATTTCCCATAAACAAGTCCTCCATTCAAAGAATTCGTACGGAAAAGCGAAAAGAGCGCGCTGAAGCTATAAAAGTTGATTTCCACAACGAGGTACCGGATACTGTAACTGTCCATTGGGATGGCAAATTGTTGCCGGCTTTAGATGCACGCAAATATAAAGAAGAACGTCTACCAATAGTTGTTTCGTATGGTAATAAAGAACAACTTATCGCTGTGCCAAAATTGGACAACTGTTCAGGAAGTGAACAGGAATCTTGAAGATAAAGTGCAAATTTTTTGTTGTGATACTACTGCTTCAAATACAGGTCGTATTAATGGTGTCTGTGTGCTTCTCGAACAGAAACTGAATAGAGAAATGCTTGTTTTTGCTTGCCGCCATCACGTCTACGAATTGGTATTAAAAAGCGTGTTTGAGGCAAAAATTAGCCAAATAACTACAAGCCCTGATATTCCATTGTTCAAAAACTTCCGAGAAAACTGGAAAAATGTTGATCCCGAGAAAATACAGGGCTATACAGAAAAGCTATCATGCCTGAATGCTTCAGAAATTGATAAACTACTAGAATTTTACCGAACTAAATTGTCTACAGAAATTGCTAGAGATGACTATCGGGAATTAATAGAGCTTTCAATAATATTTCTTGGCGGAGATACAGAGAAGAAATTTAAGATTCGGCCTCCAGGCGCCATGCACCAAGCTCGATGGATGGCGAGAGCAATTTATGCATTAAAAATATCATTACTTAGCTCTCAATTCAGAATTTCAAACAAGGATAAGGCAGCTCTGTTAGACGTCTGCCTGTTCATCGTGACATCCTACGTCATTACCAAGATTTGTGCTTTTTGAAGGCCATGAAGGCTTACGAATTAATCGACAAAAACATCTGTTCAATATCCGGCAGAACCCTTACCACTTGTGGGGGGAATTCTGGTTAATATTGAAGAGTACAGTTGAAACAGTTAAATTGTTTGGAACCCTTACCGCTGGTGGGGGGAATTCTCAAAGACAATCAACTGGAGGTTTAGTTAATAACTGATTTCTTTATTAATTTAATTCTGATTTATATACAATTCTTATTTGCTAATTAATGTATATTTTGCCAAATTGAATTGCTGCATTTACAAATTCCTCCTAAGTTGAGAAATTGGTTGACTATTGATTTATTTGGCGGGTCAGCAGAATTCCGCTGGCGCGGTGAACTCGGATCGAATTTGAGCTGTGCATAATTGCACTTCAGGTTGCCGGGGCCGATGACATATATTCTGCTGACCAAATTGATTGAATTATGATCACTTTGATCACATCTCAAAAGCAGTTTTACAGAAGTACTGCCAGCATTTATGGTATTTGATAGATGAAGTGTCTGTCTTGTCTCTATTTGACGATGATGTAGACGAAGAAACAAAAGTTAAAATTTTTACTAACTTAGCCAATGAAAACCCATCACCCTATAGTAAATGCTACATCCCATCGAAAGAAGAACTTTGTGGCTCTCTTTATGGTTAGTCTGACAAGTAAAAATATACCTACGTTTAGTTTTGTTTTCTTTTTTTACCTTGATATGTGATAACTGTTCTCTCTTTTTTAATTTCAGAGAAAAACATCGATGACTTTGTTTCAATCAAAAGCAAATCCTTGTTCTATCGACTCAAATTGATGACAGTTTTCTCAGTGAGGGTCCTATTTCATGGTCAAATAATGCTTCATTTCAGCACTCTAAAAAGGAGGTGCTGACACTGAGAGCAGTTAACGATGCAGCTGAAAGAGCGGTTAAGTTAATGCAAGACTTTCATGGCTTAATCACTGTTGATGAGGAACAAAAACAATTTTGATTACGCTGCGTACAAGAACACAGAACTGCAAGCGATAATTTTTTGTTCTTTGGTGTCGGTGAAAGGTCATGCCAGCAGTGGAATATTCTTCCCTCCCTTTTTTTTTTCTTTGGTGGAATGTAATTTAAATTTAATTTTAATGTGAAAATTTATGGCCAATTAGATATAGTTATTTTCTTATTTTTTATTTGAAATTTTTTTTTTAAAGTGTTTTCCTGTTTTGTAGATTTATCACGGGTGACGGTAATGTAATTAAGTTCAGTTTTTACCTCAAAATGGGGTCAAAAAGTGACCCAACTTCCTGACTCATGGTCGATTCAGACTGCACTTGCCGAAACCTTTCGAACGGTACCTCGACCATCAAAATCGGTTGACCCATTCAAAATTTAGGGCATTTGGCATTTTTACCGCGCAATTCCCTGAAACAGATGAAAGTGGCGTTTGTCTGTCCATTTGTAGTTTTTTGAATCTAATTAAAAGCTTCTGGGAGCTGAAAGCTATTAAAAAAATGAACATTTTTTGTTCCGCCACTTTTCGATCCGATGACTGGTATGGCCAGGGTATCCCTCCAAATTCGAAAAAAATCACTTTTTTGTAACAGCTACAGTATCTAAACCGTACATCGTACAGAAAGCATACATATACCATTTGAAAGGTATTGACCTCAGCTTTCAAACGGTATATAAGATGTTTGATTTTAATGATGCTATAGAAGTAATTTGGGTTAAAAACTGAAAAGTGACGAAAATTTTTGACACATTTTGACAAATAGCTCGAAAACTAAGCTATAATTTTTCAAGTAAAATTATCTTAAAGAATAGCGGAAAGATGTACAAAAATTTTGATATATAGCACATGTCGGGGAAAATTCTTGTTCCGGAGATATAGGGCTTCAAAGTTTTTTAAAAAAAAAAGAAAAAACTCAATTTTTACCCTAAATTGGGTTGAAAATAGACCGAACCCTCTGACTATTAGTTGATTAATATTTTACTGGGTAAGACCTTTCCAACGATACCTTGGTTATCGAAATCGGTTCACCCATTCAAAAGTTATGGCATTTAGCATTTTTACAACAAAAAAAATACTGAATATTGATTAATCAAAATAGAATTCTGTACTAGATCTTATTTTTGCAGTTTGAAAATCGAATTTTCATAGAATATTCAACTTTAGTTCAAACAAGATGATGTATTTGAATTACATAGAATTGTTTTTTTTCAATATAGTTTTCGAAATAAAATTAATTAAATTATTGCTAAATTGATGTTAACTGTGAAATGAATACTTAAATTAAATTATAAAATGAAGGACAAACAATTTATAAATTTGAATGAAACTTAAATTTAACGGTTTGCAATTGGTTTTATTTCGAATTTGAAAAAAATCAGTCAATGGATACATAACTTTTTTAAATATTAGAGTAAATTAGCTTAAGTGCTTAAAACAAAATAAAAAATTGTACTTAATGCTGGTTGATTCAGGTTTAATTTGAGGAAACAGTGCAAAATTTGATAGATTTCAGAAAAAATCGTAGAATTGTGGAACACACATTGGAATGCACAAATGCCATAAAATTTTGGGGTAAAAAAATTAAATTTCGTTCGATGGAATTTAGAAAAAAAAATGGAATTTTCGCAGTTGTTCTTTTTTTTTTATTAGAAACGCACATTCAAATAAACAAAACACATTTACACATCTCACAACACAACATTGTTCGACATTTTTTACAACTCTTTTTTTCTTTAAATGAATTCACAAAACTACTGATATCAAATGAAAACAGCGAAGCTGTAAAAACTCGTGCCGCTAGCCAAAACACAAAATGTGTGATACCTATCAATTTTGTGACGCAATGAAATTATTTGTTGTGAAAAATTAGAATTAGAAACTACTTGCAGTGATAATTAAACTGGTACAATTTTGCGTCTGTATTGCATACCAAAAAATCCAAAGAGAACACATATTACATATATTACTATCTTAATCTGTGGGGTCTTCTAAAAATTTTAAGACCAAAATCATTGTGATGCGATCAATACAACGCAAGTTAAAAGGGTTTTTGTGACCCCTTTACTTCGCCGAAAAAAATTTTTGAAACGAAAAAAACGCAAAACTATTTAGCTTCAAAAATTCGTAACTCAAAAAGTATTAGAAATAAAAAAAAAGAAATTCATATTGTTAATTAGCACAGTATAAGGAATCAATAAAAAAACAATCATTGAATTCTGAGAACATGGGTGTCATGGCCTGGATGAATTGACATGGAATGACCCAGTCACATTGGCTACTTTATAGCAGTTACTTTGCTAGATGCCACTAAAGTAGCCAAATGTGACATAGCCATTCATTTCCATATGAATCAAAGAATATCTAACAATTATATTATAGAAATATGACAATAACGTTATAGATATTCTTTGATATGAATTTCATCGCCGCTGATGTTCCATGCCATGTAAAGACAACAATATTTTTGTAAAAAGAAAGTCAAGCTTATATGGCGTTTTTGAGTTATCGTCTGGAGACAGACAACAGACAGATAAACATCCTAGATGGTTATTTCTTCACTTCCCAATTACGAGTATATAATTCTCTTTTTCTGTCAACATGACTTCTTCAACACTAATGTATCCCACATCTAGGGTGTACCAACAAAGCCAATTGAATTTTCAGAACACAGAAATACAAGAAATTAGGTGTGTATTTACAAATTTGTAATAGAATGTAGTTTTAGTGTTTTATTACAATATAATTAGCATATACTTTAAATAAAAAGTTTACATAAATATGTATTAACTCTAAAGCCAGAGTCAGACGATAGTAAAATTCACTTTCTAAGCAATTATTTTTGTGCCATCAAGTCACACGTTAAGCACATCTGCAGTTCGCGCTTCGCAGTCGCCGTCGCCGCCCGTGTGAGCAGCAATCTCAAAAATATGTACACAAAGTTTTATGTCGTATAAGTCGGACAATTTGAAACCTTCAAATTCCTTTGATTTGCCGAAAATATTCCGAAATTTTTGGCACATTTATAAGCGATATGTCATATTGTCGAGTCACAAGATAGAAAATTTTCAAGACTGCTCATAAATGAGGGCTTTTTACTATCGTCTGACTCCGGCTTAATACAAAAAAGCACCATGGGCGGAAACGTTCCCACCCACCAACAGAAATGAAACATGTCTCAGTTAATGGACCTTTGCAACATGATGTTTTTTACTTTGGCGACAAACGCGCTATGTATGGGGTTTTCTTGGAAAAAATAATTGTATTATTTTATTTCTTAAGCAAATTCTGTTTATTTAGTTGACAGAGGAATAGTCCAGTGCAATTAGTGAGAACAAATCATACAAAAGCAAATGATGGTTTTTTCTAATAGGTTCTAGTGTGCTGATTAAGGTCTCAAAACTTCGATACTCCCCCTTGTGCGTACCCCCAGTGTCCACCATCCGTTTGCAGAACGATTTAGTCTTTCAGGAAAACAGCTGTAACTTCAAAAATTACAAAGCTAATCCTTTCAACTTTTTTTGTTTTGTTTGTTTTTAGTTTGTCTCAAAAATACGTTATTGCAATATTCCTCTTAAAAATTATAATTTTTTGGTAATCGAGTGTTAAAGAGAAATTTTGAGATTTCATCTTTCGCTTTTTGGAAGCAACTGCGTATAAGAATTGCACGATACATTTAACTGCGGCAATTCACTTTTTTGTTAGTGATTTCCAAAGAATTTTGGGACGCTGATCAGGAGAAAAATGATGAAAAATAAATCCAAGAATGAAATTTACCCAAAAGTAAGAACGAAATATCTACCTCGTCCTCTACTCCACCCTTCCCAGAAAATCAGAAAATTATTTTTCTCGACATGCGCAAAGTGCTACTGAATTTTCATGGGAACAAACTCAGAACAGAACTAATACAATGCCATCAGAAAATCAATATTTTTTGTATGCCTCTGAAACTAGAGAGCAGTGCGCGGGCAAAGTGAGATTTCAGCTCACAGAAAAACGCCAGAAGCTTTTCCACACATCCCTTTTGCCGATGCGCGCTCTGCGCGATGCTTGCCTATAAGCTCCTAACACGATGTTTGTTAAAGCATTTTATCTCTATATATTCTACTGCTATCTGGTGGGTGGGAACAATGCAGGCTTCGGAGAGTGGAAAAATTTCGGCTCACTCACGGGCGAATGGAATTCATGTGAGCTGAATTTTTAAATCACTCGTGAACCAAATTTTTCTATTCATGAACTTAAAAATAAAACTCGTGAAAGGATACGAAAATTCTTAGTTGAAAATTTGATTCACTCGAGAGCAGACCCGAAAAGAACGATTCGTGAGTTAAATAAGCATCAAACCAGTTTTCATGCCAGGTCTATAAAAACCTTTCGGCGGCAATTTTATTCTTGTACCAAGTAACTGCAGGCACAGTGCACAGAGAGCCGAAATGAATAATTCTTTTCGGTTCATATTCACTCACGAGACGTAACTGCTGAACAAAATTGTTTTCAGCTCGCATCATGAGTGATTAAAATGAAAAACAGGAATTCTGCTCTCGCTCAGAACTGAACAAAATATCTTGAAACTCTGAACCGAATTTTTGGTTCACGAGCTGAAACCGGTTTTGCTCACTCGTGAACCGAAAAATTTGAGTGAGGTAAATTTTTTCGGTTCACGAA
The DNA here is from genome assembly GCA_963082835.1 of Leptogaster cylindrica. Lineage (NCBI taxonomy): Eukaryota > Metazoa > Arthropoda > Insecta > Diptera > Asilidae > Leptogaster > Leptogaster cylindrica. Next base: position 13,267,862 of record OY720107.1, on the reverse strand, counting down.
TGAAAGACTTACGTACCCTGGAACAATGCCCGTACAAATCTGCCCATGGTCCTTTACCATTTAATATACGCTACTGAAACCGTACAATTAAAGAAGCGTTTCTTTTTGGCATTCACTAAATATTAATTTCACAGTTCTACACTCTTCAGGTTGGATCCAGATGAACTAGGCAAATCTACATCGCTCGGTGGTATAAATGTCCCGATTGATTTGATGGCTGCTTTACTTTCCGCTAATTTATTCATTTCAAGTTTTAATTTATCTAGAATCGCATAGTTTGGTTGATTAATGGCTGCTTTACTTTGTAATACTGTGATTTCCTGCTCCTCTTGTTTCTTTTCCTTAAAGCTTTTTACAGAGTGACTACCATAGAGGCGAAGCAAGGAACCCCAGGTTTTAATGTGTGGGTGAAGTACCTGAAAAAAGCAATAATCACAAGTTAAATCACAAGTTAAATATAGCAATGAGAAAGTACAATTTTGAACCCATATTATAAAAATTTAATGCATATATGTACACTGTAGTGTACAGGGTGGGTATCTGTTACCGTGAGTTTAAAATGGGAAATTAAACACTCATGCCATTTATAAATGAAAAATGATATCATCCGGCCTGCGTCAAAATTTTCGAAGACTCTTTCTAATAAAATGAAGTTAACGACTTAATGTTTTTGTGGCCAAAATTGGACGATTTGAGTTCAGATTACCATTGGTTCCATCAAGACGGAGCAACATCCCACACAAGTTTTCAAACAATCAAATTATTGGAGACCAAGTTTGCATCGCATTACTTCGTGATTTCGAGTGGTATAGGACAACTTTTCATTTTCAATGAAGAATTTCGATGTTCTCTCATAAAAAGAGTGTTTAATTTCCAATTTCAAAACTCGATAGCAGATGGTCCACCCTATATATTGTATATTATTACTTGTAAAATGGCTTGAGATGCTAGTTGCTTTCCTTCTCGTTTATTTTTGCACACGACTGTAGCTGAGTGCTTTCCTACAGTCAAAGTAAATTCATTCTTTTTGTGCTTCATGGTGTTCACTTCATAGTTTATTTTAATATCTCCTAAACCGAAGTTCCTTTGTAAGCACGTGAGCAGAATTGCATGAGGCATGGGCTCTGTTGTTTTTGAACAAAACTCTGCAACACGAGGATCTTCAATTTTAATCTCATCAAAAACCTGAAAGACAAACACTAAAGTTAAAAAAGTTTTTATTTTTACTTATAAGTCGCTTACTGATAAATCCTTAAAGTTATTCTTGTTTTGTCCTACTGTTTTATCAGTTGTAAATTTATCCTTCATTTCGGGTATAAGTATTTCTAAAGTCTCTCGCGCAGCCTCCGATTTTGCTTGCTTCTTACTCGTTCCATAACCAGTGCCATATTTAAGTCCATTTATTGTGACAGTTGCCGAATATGGTGTCGCTGCATTTTCTAATTCCTTAAACTCATAACTAGGTATATTTTTTAAAGCATGCTGCACGTACTCGTGCAAAATACACACAAAACTCTTTCCATTGGGGTTCATTATCCATTCCCTTCGAGTACGAGGACTGTGTGTTTGTGGAGAAATTACTGGAAAAGTTATAATCTTCGTTCCATCAGGAAGTGTTGGCCGTTGAAGGTTCATAATTTGTTTCCGATTTTTTGTAAATTTTCGTCTTGCAGCCCATGATCTAAAAGAAATTATTACAACGTTGGGTTTGCAGAAATATATACCGAAAGTACTTGAATCTTCTAACTCTCACAGTTTTAAAAATAAAAAGTTTCCGACAGTAATTGTTTATTTGGTTAGCAGTTAACGACTGGGCCTGAAAATTTTCTTTCACTGTTTCTATTTTAGCATTCGGCAACTTAGATATTTCATTCGATATAGCAGTTGCGTTAAAAGCAGTTTTATTGTTACTATTCTCTGTGGTTTTGTTGGAGGGTTTCGTTGTGTCTGCTAAACTGTCGCACTCCTGTGAACTTTCATTAGACGACAAACTCACACCGCTATTTAATTGAGTTTCCTTCTCTTTTTCTTCTTTCTCCCTATCTAATGCTTTTAAGTAACTCAAGCATGGGATCGCACTTAACGGTATCTCGTGTTTCTGTGTTTATTTATTATTGTAAAATGTAAAAAAGTTCCTTAAGGGCGAATATTTACCCTGACACTTCCCGGTCCCAAAAAATACGGCCTGGATGCGCAACACACTCTTGATGATTTGTGCAAGTACAGTGGCATACCACTATTATGTGTTACTTGAACCCAACCTTCAGGAAGTACTTCAAAGTAATTTCGTCCTTTTTCTAACAAGTCCTTGCATTTAAATCGTGATTTTGATTTATTTAAAGGAATTTACCTTCCAAAACAGTTTTGATTTCTTCCTCGTACTGTGCTTGCTTCTTCTTACTTTTCAAATCGTCAGGTAATCCTTCATCTAGTAAATTCTCTAGTTCATTCTCGTCTAAATCTATATCTGTAGATTCTTCTCCAACTTCGCTCTCATCTAATAAACACATTATACAATATACATACATACATATACAGGGTGTTTAAAAACGACACGGCAATATTGAAGGGGGTGATTTCTGAGTTCATTTCATGAAAAAAAGTTCATATAAACATAGGTCCGGAAATGCATGGTTTCCAAGATACAGGGTGTTAAACTTTTTTTAAAATATCGGGTTTTTAACAATATCTGAAATATCTTTTGCCCAATTTTTTTGAAATTTTGCAATAATACGGAGCTCATTTCACCTTAACTAGACTAAGGTTATTAAGTTCAGTGACGTGCGTGGGAGCACCTTAATCAATATTATTAACAAAAAATGTATACGCCACTGACTTTTTTCTTATTATGGTGGCCCCTCACTTTCTTCTATTTTTGTTGTGGTAAATTTTGAATATTATGTTCATACTTATTGTCAAACAATTGTTTTCGCCCTGTAGTGCGAAACAAAGCAAATTAGAATAGTTCAAAATTTTCTTAAATATTTTTGTATGGTAAATGGACATGCAATCAAATGGTTTTTGCTTTTTATCTCGAAAACGAAGGAAGATACGTCAAAAATTCAAGAGACCAAAAAGTTGTATTTTTGCTTGTTTTATCTAAAAATTATATCATAATAAGAAAAAAGTCAGTGGCGTACACTTTTTTTGTCAATAATTTTGATTAAGGTGCCTCCACGCACGCCACTGGATTTAATAACCTTAGTCTAGTTAATGTGAAATGAGCTCCGTATTACTGCAAATAATGCTGCAAAATTTCAAAAAAAATCGGGCAAAAGATATTTCAGCTATTGTTAAAAAACCGATATTTAAAAAAAAGTTTAACACCCTGTATCTTGGAAACCATGCATTTCCGGACCTATGTTTACATGAACTTTTTTTCATGAAATGAATTCAGAAATCACCCCCTTAAATATTGCCGTGTCGTTTTTAAATAAAGTATCACGGTTCGATTTTTTGCAAATGTTTTCAAGTAAAAATTCCCAACCAAAATTTTTTTGGATTATGATTTCTGAACGCAAATGAAACATTTTAAAGATAAAATGAAAATAATCGCTAGAGCTTCTTGAATTTAAATCGATTTTTTCCAAAAACAAGAGTATTGTGGTAAAAGAAGTAATCAATTTAAAAATTATATTAGCATTTTTGTAAGTATTTATCCTTCAGGTTATAGACAATAAAACTACATTTCCAAAATGGTATAGATCATCAAAATCCGTTCAGAAATAACAAAGTTACAACTATTCTTTTAAAATTTTTTTAAAATAAACTCAAAACAAAAAGGATTAGGTAGTAAATATATTTTCCAAAATTTATTTTCAATAAGAATTATTTATAATCGCATAGAACCATTTAAAATATAACTTTGAAATATAACGAATGGATTAAAAGTGAATGAAAATTTATTAACGCCAAGAAATTTTGCAATTGTGTTCATATCCCAATAATCGGTAATAATTCCATTCCAAACTCAGACAATCACTCGAAAATTTGTAAAATTTGTTTACATTTTTCTTTTTAAGTGCCCAGCTTTTTGTTTCTATATTTGCTTTTTTCACTATGCGCGTGTTTTAAATAAAATATGTTAAAATATATTTGGTAAAAATAAAAAATCACCAATGACTGATGGGGTAAAATAGGGGATGAAAGTTTCTATGAAAATCCGCCATTTTTTAAGTAAAAAATTCAATAAAATTGGTATCTCGCCTTTTTGGTTAGAAAAAAAGCTCAATGAGAGCTACCAATCTTTATTCTAATTCAACCCCCCAAAACTACCCTCCATTGAAAAAACTAACCAACTATTATTGAAACCCGACCTACGGGATTTTCACCGCCCCGGGTGAAACCGTGTAGACACCGGCTAGTTTAGAAATAATAAATTTCACAAACGAAAACGTGGTTCTTTAGTTTCGATAAATTCCTTTTTCCTCCAGTTCCTAAACACAGTCTTTTAAAGAAAGTTGATGTATTGGCGTCGATTTGTTTAAGTTTTATGTCATTGTTTTAAGAATTTCAATTATAAATAATTCTTATCAAAAATAAATTTTGAAAAATATATTTACTACCTACCTAATCCTTTTTGTTTTGAGTTTATTTTAAAAAACTTTCAATATCAATGAGCAGCAACTTCGAAGAATAGTTGTAACTTTGTTATTTCTGAACGGATTTTGATGATCTATATCATTTTGGAAATGTAGTTTTATTATCTATAACCTGAAGGCAAAATACTACCAAAAATGCTAATATAATTTTTAAATTGATTACTTCTTTTACCACAATACTCTTGTTTTTGGAAAAAATCGATTTAAATTCAAGAAGCTCTACCGATTATTTTCATTTTATATTTAAAATGTTTCAATTGCATTCAGAAATCATAATCAAAAAAAATTTTGGTTGGGAATTTTCATTTTTCATTTCACAGAAAACTGCCATTTGGTCGAACCGTGTATAGTTATTGAAAAGCATGCTTTATTTTTCTGACTTGACATTACAGACCTGATGCGCCAGAACCTGATCCTTCATCATCACACCGTATTTCGTCGAGCACCTGGAATTCCCTTAATTGCTCCTCCAAAGCTGAAACATCTCCAGATTGTTTTACAAGTTCATTAGAAACAGAGCATAAAGTGGAAAAACTTTCGGGATTCCAATCACTGTTGCTGCTGTTGACTGCAAGACGAGCTCGTTTAGACGGAGGAGCTTCACCTTCCATTGTGCATGGTAATTGAAATCAGGAAATGAAGAATGACGCTGCAGTTCTAATTCTGGCAAATACTTATTCTAATTCCGAATGCGAATGCACTTGTAATCTTTTAAACACTGCTTGCTTCGGTACAAATTTAGAGTATAATACATCAAAAAAATAATGAAATATTGTAGTAGTCGATTCGGTATTCTACAAATAGCCAATGCTGATTAAATCCAACTTAATTTCCAAGGAAAATTGGATGGTCGCATTGAATATAATAGAATACCCTTTACTCTTGTTTTAAATGTACAGTCAACATACTAAATAGATTTCAATTTTTTGTTCACACGAATCAAAACAAAATGTCGCTGGTGTTGAATGAAATTTCTTTTACAAAGACTTCCCTATTATATTGCTTGTATTAGGAAGCCAAAGTGAAAGAAGTTCTTAAATTTATGTGACTAATGCAACAGAGATTATAAATTAAGAAAAATCCTAATCCTGTAAAGATCTTAAGATCCTTCCAGCACAAAACTGCTTGTTTCCCTTTCCAACCTCAACACAAAAATCGATTGACTGACATTTCCCGCAGAAAACCAACGATAAAAAGTACGAAAGGTGTTGCGTTGTGCTTGTATGCTAGGAAACGGAAACGTCAAAGCGCTATGAACCCTCATGATACAAGGAACATAAGGTATGCCAATGATTTCGCACCCGCGCCATTTTGCGCGTCATCGGGTTCACCCAATGAGCATTCGATGGTTTGACAGCATTTTGTTTACAAATTCGTGTGCAAGTTTTAAAAGTTTTCAATAGTTTTTAATATTAATTATACTATTTTGAATTTAAAAGGGTTTAGTGTGTAATAAAGAACTGTAAAAATATCATGAAATATACTAAAATACTGTTAATTAAGGCAAAAGTTGTAATTGCCGAAGAAGTAGTGAAGAAGTTATTTTTTAGATGTAGAATGTATTTTGCGATAAGATATTTAAACAGAAATTAGTCTAATGTTGTCAGTAAACAAAAATTAAGAAAAAAATAAAAACTGTGACATAAAATTTACTGTTTTATTGTTTCGTCTATATTACACTTTTAATTTGATTATAATATAAAGTTTCAGTTGTTATTAATTGAAAAATATCATTTTAAAGAATTTCTCAGATGAATTGCCGAGGGAAATGCTTTCAGTAACATTTGAAAAGCGCGGCTAAAAATTACGCATTTGAAAATTCGTGCACGTAGTGACGTCACGGCAGTTGTCAAAAAAATCTTTGGCATACCTTATGTTCTTTGTATCATGATGAACCCTCATCAGTCATGATACAAAACCATAAGGTAAAGTACACATTTGACAACTGCCTGATGTGACGTCACTGGCCTGAAACTTCAAAATTTTTGACATTACAAAGTTAAACAAACAAATGTAAACATTAAGTAAATTGGGTAAAATCCTAGGAGCGGGTACTGGTAAAGCCGGAGGTACACGATACGGAAAACGTCGTATTTATAAGCGATACGCCATATTTCATATCGTGTGACTCGACGATAAGCAATATGGTGTATCGCTTATAAATATCCCAAAAATTTCGGAATATTTTCGGCACATCCAAGCAATTGGCGGAGTACAAATTTCCCGAGTCACACCATACAAAACTTTATGTACACAGTTTTGAGATTACTGCTCTTACGGGCGGCGCGGCGTCGCGGTAATCTGTGAATTGCAAAATACAGGTTGCAAACTCATTTTTTGCTTATCGTGTGACTCAATGTCAAAAAGTGACATCCACAAATATATTTCCTTATAAATATGACGTTTTCCGTATCGTGTACCTCCGGCTTAAACCTGTCAACAGAAATTCGAGCTGTCATTTCAAGTAAAAGTGCGTGCTTCTATATTTTTCGCATATCGATAAGCACGCATTTACATCTTTATATGAATTAATTACTCTAATTCCAACTAAAAGGGCATGTTTCTACTTTAATTCGCATATCGGCAAGCACGCATTAATATGTTTTAGTGAAAACCGCGCTTGTCAAATGTCAGCTGTACCCGCTGCTAGGATCCAACCGTAAAGTGCACTTAGAACTAGCAGAAAAGTCGATTAGAAAAACTGTTTAGCTATTTAATTTGAAGACTTGCTTCGCAGCTGTTATTAAATCCTACGATTCAACTGTAGAAGACTTTTCATGGTAACAAAAATGGTTTGCTTGTATCAGATGTAAACAGAAATAAGTAATTCTCATTAAATTCATGCACTTCACCATTATAAAACGTTGTTTTTCCTTAATTATTATTTATTAAACCAAAAATCACTTTTTGGTTTTCTGAAATATGTAAACAATGATATTAACAGAACAAAGTTTGACGTTTCAGGTCAGTGACACGCAAGATGGTAGAAGCACTAGTCAAATGTACTTTACCTTATGTTTTTGTATCATGCTCATCAGTGTCCTGTTCCTGTAGAACTAAAAATTATATTAAAGGAACTACAAGACGTCGTAAGTCCTGTTATTTTGTAAAATGTTAACGTTAAGCTCTAGTTTAAGAAAAATTGTCAAAGTTTGTCTGCAATAAAATGAATTGAATTGAATACACATTTCCCGCACAAAGCGGAGTGCTATATCGATAGTTAAGGCTGATTTACACATGCAAATGCTTTCGCGTCTGTTTTTATTTGGAACAAAGTCAGAAATTTCGTCGCTAATGTATCCTTAGAGTATGAAAATATGGAGGCGCTATAAGTCAAAAAAAGTTAAGTATTTTTTACGTATACTTTAGTGAAAAAGGCGGCGTAAATTTTTGGATAAAGTTAGGGGGTTCATATACATTTATTTAAAATTTCAGAATAAAATTTGCAAAATTAATATGGAAAAACCATGATTTAGTCTGTAATATTTTAAAATATTCATTCGGTCTATGTCAGTAAAAGAAAATTGAGAGCTTAAATAAAAGGAAACATAATAAAAACAAATTAATGTATTTCCACACCAATTAATGCTGTGTTTGTGCATAGGTAAACAAAATGACGAATAAATATATAAATGATTAAAAAATGATTCATATAAGAAATTATAAAGAAACCCCCGTGGGCAATATTTTGTTGCCACACCAATGGGGCAAAGGCGATATGGAGAAATATCAAAAATATGTCAAAAATGCAACACAATACAGCGCACTTTATTACTAAAATCAATTAATAAATATTTAAATATTTTATGCTTTTTTACTTCTATTTGGCAATAAATTCTCTTATATTTCGCTCGTATTTCACAAATATTTTTGAAAATTTGTATTTGACAGTTTAGGTTTCACCATGATACAAAGAACATAAGGTATGCCAATGATTTCTCACCCGCGCCATTTTGCGCGTCATCGGGTTCACCCAATGAGCATCCGATGGTTTGACAGCATTTTGTTTACAAATTCGTGTGAAAGTTTTAAAAGTTTTTAAAGATTTTTAATAGTTTTTAATATTAATTGTACTATTTTGTATTTAAAATGGTTTAGTGTGTAATAAAGAACTGTAAAAATATCATGAAATACACTGAAATACTGTTAATTAAGGCAAAAGTTGCAAATGTCGAAGAACAAGTGAAGAAGTTATATTTCAGATGTAGAATGTATTTTAAGAGAAGATATTTAGACAGAAATTAGTCTAATGTTGTCAGTAAACAAAACTTATACAAAAATAAAACTGTGACATAAAATTTACTGTTTTATTGTTTCGTCTATATTACACTTTTAATTTGATGTTGATTATATTTTTATATGGATTATAATATAAAGTTTCAGTTGTTATTAATTGAAAAATATCATTTTAAATAATTTCTCAGATGAATTGCCGAGGGAAATGCTCTCAGTAACATTTGAAAAGAGCGGCTGAAAATTACGCATTTCAAAATATGTGCACGTATTGACGTCACGGCAGCTGTCAAAAAAATCTTTGGCATACCTTATGTTCTTTGTATCATGAGGTTTCACACTCAAAATAACACATGAGGCGTTAAATTTATGCTAGAGCGAGAAAGCAATAGGCTTCACTACACGTAGTACGATTTACATGTTTATAGCGCCTCCATATTTTCATACTCTAAGAATGTATCAGAAGAGTTCTTGACCGGTTTTTTCGAGGCAGCGTACTAAGCTTAAAAAAATCCCTTTCAGTAGGCCTACAGGCTGAGGTAAATTTCAAAGTATTTTTGATTATTTTTTTGTTAATTGTTTTCAAAATCGTGGAACTACCGTAGTAGCGTTGCAATTTCGAGAAAGTTCTCGACTGCGAATGCACATTGTGCCCAAATTAATTTCTGCCTCTAGTACAGAGATGGGCAGGCCTATGCCCGCGGGCACTCCAGCTTTTAGAGCTTTGAATATGTACACGAGCAGCTCGCAAGTCGAGAGCGCATCATTCGGCCGCCGGCCGTCATGCGAGCAGGACTATGCTTCTTTTCGCTTTGCTTTCAGGTACACTGTAAATTTGAAGTCATTTTGCCAAGTGGCTTCACTTTTACATGACAGGTGACGTCACCAAAATTAACAGTGTAAAAAAGGCCGGAGAGAGCTTTGAAGAGCTTTTACACAATCACATTTTGAGACTGTGGTTGCATGCCCATCCCTGCTCTAGTACATCATTGCTCGTTTGATTTTCAGCTGGCGGTGACCTTTGCACGTTTAAGGCGGTAAACACAATTGGACGTTCGGCTTGGCCGACTTTCAGAACTTCCGACTTCAAGAACTTTCTGAACTTGTGCTTAACACAATACAACTTTTCGAACTTTTGCCAGTCTCATTCCTTTTTATCGAATTTCCGGTATTCACGGCTTTTGATATTGAAAATATCTTTTTCCTTGATTAGAGATATTAAATTTTCTTCAAATGACATTTTCAAACTTTTATTCTTTCATTATTTCAAAAAGGACCAAACAAACGTAAACTCTTCAGCTGACTGTCAAACAAAAAATAAGTATCAAAAGTCGAAAAAGTTCGGCTCCAGCAGAAAGTAGACAAACTCAGAACTTGGCCGACTTGGCCGACTCAGCCGGAGGTACACGATACGGAAAACGTTTAATGTGTAATAAAGAACTGTAAAAATATCATGAAATACACTGAAATACTGTTAATTAAGGCATAAGTTGTAATTGTCGAAGAAGAAGTGAAGAAGTTATTTTTTAGATGTAGAATGTATTTTAAGATAAGATATTTAAACAGAAATTAGTCTAATATTGTTAGTAAACAAAAATTAACAAACAAATTAAAACTGTGACATAAAATGTACTGTTTTATTGTTTCGTCTATATTACACTTTTAATTTGATGTTGATTATATTTTTATATGAATTATAATATAAAGTTTCAGTTGTTATTAATTGAAAAATATCATTTTAAATAATTTCTCAAATGAAGTGCCGAGGGAAATGCTCTCAGTGACATTTGAAAAGTGCGGCTAAAAATTACGCATTTGAAAATATGTGCACGTAGTGACGTCACGGCAGCTGTCAAAAAAATCTTTGGCATACCTTATGTTCCTTGTATCATGGTTTTACTCGAACTGTCAACAGTCGGCCAAGCCGAACGTCGTATTGTGTTTCTCGCTTTAAAGTTCACTATAGTTTACTATAGTTGAGTTTTTGTACGCGTTCCGGTTTAGTTTGGGTTAGTTCAGAGTTTACGACTTTGCATTTTCGATTCATTAATTATTCCTGCATTTGAGGTTATGTATACTACTTGTGCTCTTTTAGTTGACAGCGGAGGTACCTCGTGAAACTGTTTATTGAAAATTTAATTTAATTCCCAAGAATTAACTACAATTCGAAGAAAATAACTACAAAATGGTAAGCATAATGTGAAATGTTCGTATAATTGTAAATTTTGTTACTAATGCGCTGTAAATTCGTAGAAACATTAAATAAATATTTTAGTTACGTTATTACGTACTTCTAAATTTAAGGAAATTAATTAATCAGTGTGATAATGAAGACGAAGAGTTCATCTTTCACAATATTTGTCATTTACTTTGCCCTTTAAATTGGGAAAATAATTATTGTAAACATAACCTCACCTTGACCGAAGCTTCTGGAGAACCTAAAATTTGAATTACTCATTGTTTTCTTTTTTTTCGTGAATTTACATAATGTCTTTTAGCAACCTCAAATTGTGCTACTAAAAGAAGGAACGGATACATCTCAAGGGAAGGCACAGTTAGTATCCAACATAAATGCTTGCCAAGCTATCGTTGATGCAATTCGCACTACTTTGGGTCCTCGTGGTATGGACAAACTTCTTGTTGATAATAACGGAAAAGCTACGATATCTAATGACGGTGCTACTATTATGAAATTGCTTGATATTGTTCATCCAGCTGCTAAGACTTTGGTGGACATTGCAAAATCCCAGGATGCTGAGGCAAATATAGAACTGTAGAAATTTCTTCAAAATGATCTGATTTAAAACTTTAGGTTGGAGATGGAACTACTAGCGTAGTTCTTTTGGCAGGAGAAATTCTGAAACAAATCAAACCTTTCGTTGAAGAAGGTGTACATTCCCGTATCATAATAAAAGGAGTTCGTAAAGCATTAACCCTATGCGTCGAGAAAATTCAGGAATTAGCTGTAAAAATTAAGAAGGGCGACCTGTCAGAGCAACGAAGCCTGTTGGAAAAATGCGCGGCTACCGCAATGAGCTCAAAATTGATTCATCAGCAAAAGGAATTTTTCTCAAAAATCGTAGTAGATGCAGTCCTTATGTTGGATGAGTTGCTGCCTTTGAATATGATTGGGATAAAGAAGGTTTCTGGAGGAGCACTTGAAGAATCGCTCCTAGTATCTGGAGTCGCATTTAAGAAAACATTCTCTTACGCTGGATTCGAAATGCAACCGAAGACATACGAAAACTGTAAAGTGGCTCTACTGAATATTGAATTGGAGCTGAAATCGGAACGGGACAACGCCGAAATTCGTGTGAATAATGTAAAAGAGTACCAAAAGGTAGTCGACGCCGAATGGCAAATTTTATACAATAAATTAGCTAAGATTCACGAATCGGGCGCAAATGTTGTACTTTCAAAACTCCCAATTGGGGATGTTGCGACACAGTATTTTGCAGATCGTGATATGTTCTGCGCTGGTCGGGTCCCTGAAGAAGATCTGAAGAGAACAATGAAAGCATGTGGTGGAGCAGTAATGACCACTGTTCAAGACATTAATGACCAGGTCTTAGGCAGTTGTAAATATTTTGAAGAAAGGCAAATCGGTGGAGACAGATTCAATGTGTTCCAAGGTAAGCAGATTTAATGTTTTTAATTTAATATTCATAAAATTTTTGAAAGGTTGTCCAAATGCAAAAACGTGCACCTTCATACTTAGAGGTGGAGCTGAACAATTTCTTGAGGAGACAGAGCGGTCATTGCATGATGCAATCATGATCGTCAGAAGGACAATAAAAAATGACTCTGTTGTTGCTGGTGAGTGCTTTTGAAGTATACAATTTTTCGAAGTAATAAGAATTTCCAAGACTACCAAGTTTACCATTATTGAAAAATATTGCTACAGAGTAAAGCAAATTAGGTTTTCTCTAATTAGAGAAAGTTTAAATATTTTTCACAAAATTCACATTACATGGTTTTTCGAATTTTCGTCTGTTTTTGCTCCGCTTTTCTCCGAAGTTTTCGCAAACTGCAAGCTAGTAATCGCAGTTTCTGAAGCTGAATTTTCCACTAATCGTTTTATGTCGGCAACTAAAAAACCAACTCCTAAAAACAATGTTTTTCACTAAAATTCATCTACGTAGTTTTCAAAAAGGTGGCAATTAAACTTAATTAAAAGAATTTTTAAATATTAATAGTCAATACCGTCTTATGTTTTAATTGTTTATTTAGATAATTATACGTTTCGAATCTATGGATAGATTGTTCGTCAGTAACTATAATAAAATACATACAACAAACGGGCAAAATTTTTTTTACAAAATTTATGGAGAAAAAAAAATATTAACCCTAGATTACTAAACTATCCCACGGGTACCGTTGTTTGTTACTAAACATTCGTAAATATTACGACATAGAAATAAAACATAAATAAATAACAGAATCACAAACTTTTATTATTTAGGAACTTATAGTTGCATTCATTGGTTTTAAGAGACCAGATAATCATGATAATAATATTATATATATTTTCAATACATGATACTATGAATTGCGAGAAGCAGGGACAACGCAAATCTGCTACTTTTTTACGTTAGTACTTACTTTTCTAAAAATAGAAATAATAATAGAATAGAAATTTTAGAACAATTATACAATTATTATAGTTATGTGTATGAAACAATTTTAATAGATGTATTGACAGTAAATTGTTTTTCCAACCCTACAAAATTTTAAAATAACATTTCAACATAGCTAGCCTCTCCACATTGTGAGAAAAATGAAATTTTAAATATGGTAAATTATGAGCAATTTATGAACTTTCAAAAAACCCGAGTTTTGAGCGCAAACCCTTTAGCAGGAAATCCGACTTTTAAAAAACGCAACAAACACCCAAAAATTTACTGCTCCCAGTGACAGAATATCCTTTACAAAAACAGCACAACTTACATCCCGTCTGTATAAGATGGCATGAAACCCGCAAGCAACCTACAATTAAAAAAGACAAATCGAGTAAAATTCTTTTGCAACGACTCAATTCTTTTGATATGCACCTGACAATAAGGAAACCATATCACAGATGCATATTCTAGAACAGAACGTAGTAACGCAGTAACGCATAATAAATGGATATAATTGTTTGAGGGGACTTAAAATCTTTAGCGTTGCATTTCAAAAATCCTAAAGCCTGAAAAGCCTTTGTAAGCTCTACATGACTATTAAAAGACATATTTGCATTGAATATAACCCCTAAATCCTTGCAATTTGTATTGGAAAATGCAATCTTTTTTACGGGAAAAAGTCAATACTTTACATTTTGATATGTTAAGACACAATTTATTATGGTAGTCGCCATCCAGGGGAATATTAGAAGAATCGATTATTGAAATCCGAGCAGCTCGCAAGCAGTACTCAGTGCCCAGATATTTAAAAATTAGACCAAAGACTATATAAACATTAAGACGTCCCAAGCTGTGAAGTGCACGCTCGTCCCGACCGAGAATGCTGATCGCTACTTCAGAGAAAAAGCTTTTTGCGAGCCTTCAGTTTCAGCGCCCACTTAGTTAGTTTTTTCAATGGAGGGTAGTTTTGGGGGGTTGAATTACGATAAAGGTTGGTAGCTCTCATTGAGCTTTTTTTCTAACCAAAAAGGCGAAATATCAATTTTATTGAATTTTTTACTTGAAAAATGGTGGATTTTCATAGAAACTTTCATCCCCTATTTTACCCCGTCAGTCATGGTGATTTTTTATTTTTACAAAATATGTTTTAACATATTTTATTTAAAACACGCGCAGAGTGAAAAAAGCAAATATCGAAACAAAAAGCTGAAAACTTAAAAGAAAAATGTAAACAAATTTTACCATGCGCATCATCATATTGGTATACCTTAATTATTTATCTGGGATAATAGTCAGTTACGCATGGTAAAATAATTTATGTACACAAAATTTATAGGTAAATAAAAATCTAAGATTAGAACCTTTTTAAAAGAAAAACTTTACACCATACTTCTAATTATCGAAAGTCAGAACCGAACATCTAATGTGATATTTGCCCAGATGGGAAATTTAATAATTTGAAGAAATTTTGTACTGGATCTATATATTAACAGGATTGTAGGCTGATAAAAAGTAGCGTTGAGATCAATTTGGCTGTAAATAAAATAATTGTAGTATATCACTTGCAACTCGTCACAGCTACTTTGCAGGTCTTTATTTAATGCGAGTCACTTACGTACTAAACCTAAGCCTGATTGACAATTCTACTGGATTCCACTTACGGTACTAACTTAACACTACTGTACTAACTGTAATCTATTTCACATCTACTTCATCTTCCCCTTTTGCTCCTTTTGATTTGATTGTTTACAATTTAAATTCTTTTCTTTTCAAACTCATTAGTCATTACTTTCTTTTTTTTCTTTTCAAGCTTCTTAACTTAAGGTTAGTTAACTACCAGTTCCATGTATTTCTTATTGCTTTCACTACTTCACCCTTATAATTTTTTTTTTTTTTTTTTTTTTTGGTGTTTATCTACTTTTCTTTTACATAACTACTCTAACTACTCTCTCTTTACTTGTGCAGAAATGTACAGCATTGGCGCGGTTACTGGCGTTTATTAATTGCTAACCTTGGCCTCAAAACCGATGAATTTCTTCTAATTATACCTCCATTTTCTTTTTTCACCCAATATGAGCGCGGAGTATCATGTGCTTCCGTTATAACTCCTTTAACCCAGGATTTCCCTTCTTTCAACCATACTGCTTGGTTTTTATTGAATTCACTCCTATTTTTTGCAGTTTTATCGTAATACAGTTTATTACGGTTAATGTTTACATAATTATTTTCTTATGATCACTATGATCTACGAACTTAGTAGTTTTAACGGGAAGTAGTGTTCGCTGTCTTCTACCCATGAGAATTTCTGCCGGAGACTTTGTGGTGTTTTTAAGGGGAGTGTTCCGGTACTCTAAAAGGGTCAGCCATAATTCTTCGTGAGACTCGTTACTCTTTTTTATTAATTTTTTGGCTATATCTACAAATTTTTCCGCCAGCTCATTGGCTTGCGCATACCTTGGACTCGTTGTTATGATTTCAATGTCATATTGCTTCCCGAATTTTTTAAATTCATATGACCCGAACGGGTTATTATCGGCAATAATAGTTTTTGGAATTCCGTGAGACGCAAATACGTTTTTTACTTTTGTTATTATTTCACCCGCTGTTTTATTTTTAATGGGTATGATCTCTATATACTTGGAAAAATAATCATTTATTACTAAATAGCTTTTATTTCCTACCTCCAATATATCGATTCCTATCTTGTTAAAGGCTATATTAGGGACTTCATGTGCAATATACGGTTCTTTTACATTGGACGCTCTATATTTTTGGCATGTTTCACATTTTGCAACAATATTTTCAATTGCATCATTTAGTCCAGGCCAATAGACTATACTTCTTGCCCGGGCTTTGGTTTTTTCGATACCTTGATGCGCTTGATGAAGTTGTTTCAACACGTCGTTCCGTAATGTTCGAGGAACTACTACTCGGTCATTTATAAATATGATTCCATTGTCCATCACTAAGTCATTTTTAAATTTCCAATAGAATTTTATGTTGTCTGGAACCTTTCCTTTATTTGTAGGCCAACCTTCTTTTAAAATTCTCGCTAATAGTTTTAAATCAGGATCTTTCTCTGTTTCTTGCACGAATGTTTTGAGTCGCTCCTCGGTTACGTTAAGTGTATGTATTACTGAGTTAATGTCCGGTATTTCTGGAGTGTTCTGTGTTCTATCGAAATTTCGGGACAAAAAGTCTGCTATTATTAAATCTTTTCCCGGTAAGTGTGTTAATTTTATTTGATATTTTAACAGCCGAAGCAGCATGCGCTGTAACTTGGCACTTGGAATTTTTGAAATATCTTTTTTGAAAAGCCCCAACAGCGGTTTGTGATCTGTGACTACCTCGACTTCTTTCCCATATATATATAAATGAAACTTCGTACACGCAAACACAATTGCTAGGAGCTCTTTTTCAATCTGGGAGTATCTGCATTCTGTATCTGATAAACTCCTGGATGCAAAACACACAGGTAGTCCCTTTTGTAGTAAACAGGCTCCTAGGCCATTTTGTGACGCATCACTTTGTATTGTGACTGGTTCATTCGAATCAAATAACTGTAAGCTTCCAGCTTCCATTAACTTATTTTTAATTTGCTTGAGACATTCCTCGTGCGCGTGTTCCCACTTGAACACTGTATTCTTTTTTAATAATTGTCTTAAGGGGTGGGAGATATGTGCCAAATTGGGCACAAAATCGCGAACAAAATTGATTACTCCTAATAGCTTTTGTAAATCTTTTTTATCTTTTGGCTTTTCTATTTTTGAGATTGCTGTGATTCTGTCCGGATCACATTTTATTCCCTCTCTAGCAATTTCGTAACCTAAAAACTTTACCTTTGGTTCTTTAAATTGTACTTTTTCCCCATTAAACTTGATACCTAGTTTCCTTGCCCGTTCTACAACTTTTTGAAGGATTAAGTCATGTTCTGCTTCTGATTTTGCGGCAATTAATATATCGTCGAGGTATATCACGATACCGGGTATGTCTTTGAAGTTATTTTCATTAAGCATCTGAAATAACTCAGGGGCCGTCTTTATGCCAAACGGTAACCTCCTGAAACAGTAACACCCAAACGGTGTGCTGAACGTGCAGAGTTTGCTAGATTTCTCACTGAGCTCAATCTGCCAATATCCGTCCTTCAAGTCCAGGACAGTGAAAATTGATCTATTTGCTAGCTTCTCTTTAATTTCTTGGAAAGAAGGAATCGGATAATTTATGGGTTTAATTACTTTGTTTAAGTCTCGCGGATCTAAGCACATACGTATTTTCTTGTTTGGTTTTTCTACTATAACTATATTTGAGATCCATTCTACTGGCGTTGTAACTCTTCTTATGACCTTCATTTTTTATAATCTATCTAGTTCCATTTTAACGTTATCACGTATCGCCACAGGAATCCTACGTGCGGGCCTTACAACTGGTTCCGCATTTTCTTTAATTTCAATATTGACCTTTTCTGCAAACTTACCTAAACCCTCAAATAAATCTGCGTTAGCCGTAAGAAACTGTTCTTTTGTGTTGCACAACTTCATACTCAATACTCGTTTCACCAAATTAAACTCAATACATGCCTTCAAACCTAAGATAGGAGTTGAACCCTGATACGTTACCAGAAATTCGACTGGCTTCTTTATCTTTCGCACTTCACAATCTATCATTACTACGCCTATGACCTCAATTGAAGTTCCTCCATATGCCTGGAGCTTTGTAGAGCACTTCTCTAATTTAGTGTTATCTAATCTTTTATAATACTTGTAAGGTAGCACATTTACTTCCGCGCCCGTATCGAGCTTAAACTCAATCGACTTACTAGCTAGGTTCACCGTTTCTTTCCACGATGTTTTGTTATCAATACCTACATTTTTCTCCACCGTGTCTATTACGAAATCTTCATCTATGGATTTTGAGGCCTTATTAATTTGACTCACCTGACGTGACTTAGTTTTACACGCCACTGCAAAGTGATTTTTCCCACCGCATTTTTTACAACTTAACCCAAATGCTGGACATTTCTTTCTTCCATGGTTCTTTGCACAAAATTTACACTCTATTCTATTTGTTAATTGCGGCCCTGCAGTTCCTACTTTTTCCATTCGGTTATAATTCTTCCTAAAATTAAATGCATTAGTTGAGCTGCTATTGTTTAAAACACCGCTACTTCCGAATGCACTGTTACTCCTAGGCTTGTGCACTGTGTGCACCGAGGTTGGCTGGTTCTTCTGTAGCTGAGCTGCCTGCTTGTTCGCCGCTTCTGCTGCACGTGCGAGATCTATTGCTGTACCGAGTTGCAAATCTGCCGTTCCGAGAAGTTTCTTCTGGAGCTGAAGATCGTTCGTCCCCATCACTATTTTGTCCCTCAGCATTCTGTCCTCTGCACTATTGAAACCGCAGTTCTTGATCAACTTCTTCACGTCCATGAGGAAACTATCAAATGGTTCATCGGCTTCTTGGACACGATTATTAAACCGAAACGTTTCGTAGATTTCATTTTTCTTTGGGAGGCAAAAATCTTCGAACGCCTTTGTAACTGTTGCATAGCACTTCTGTTGTGCTTCAGATAAGCCGAAGCTGTTGAACACTTCTACTGCTTCTGGTTCAATGGTGTTTAGAAACACTGCTATTTTAATACTATCTTCCTTTTTGTCCAATTCTGCCGCTACAGAGAATATTTTGTAATTCTGCCAAAATATTCGCCAATTTTCTGATAAACTGGCTCCCTCCAAGTTCAGTTTGTCCACTTTTCTTATGTAATCCATGGGCACAATTTTACTTATAAAACGTATATTTTTTGGGGGCCTTCCACGTAGCTTGGGTGGTGGAAGTGGATTCGCCGTTCGCACTATTCCCATAAAATATCACCACTTTTCCTTTAAACTTTTTATCGGCTGCGCCATGTAGTATATCACTTGCAACTCGTCACAGCTACTTTGCAGGTCTTTATTTAATGCGAGTCACTTACGTACTAAACCTAAGCCTGATTGACAATTCTACTGGATTCCACTTACGGTACTAACTTAACACTACTGTACTAACTGTAATCTATTTCACATCTACTTCTACTTCTACTAATCTTCACATCTACTAATTACCCATTACAGTTTTATTTATATAGATTGAGTAATTTATTTTAAAATCGAAAACCTAGTTATTTATTGATTTATAAAGAACTCATTAAGAGCTTCTCAACGGTTCCGCACAGAACGTGAAACTTTGGTGACACTTCATAGGGAGTAGTATAATTTATGCAAACAAAGTTGCGCTCTAAACTTCAGAGAGTCAAAGATATAATTTTTTATACATTTCAAACCCCCTCCCTCGACTACCCCCTTGCGGTGATGTTGCTATCTAACGAACTAAACCAAGTTAGGTCTGGAAATAACAAAATACAATTCAGTCGAAATATCTTCAAAATTACGGCCACTAGCGTGTAAGTGTATGTAGATTTTATTTTAATATAATTATAGTCGATTGTTCTAGATTCTAGGTAGAAATCTGGCATATACGTATTCAGGGAGGCATGATACGAAAAAATATAAAATAACTAGTAAAGAAGCAATTGGTCACACCAATTACGTGATACCCTAGATGTAGAAAAATATACTCATTCTTATATCAACATTTTTGTATAAAAACGACTCATGCTTATATGGCAACACTAAGAAGGAGTTGCCCGATTTTGCTCATCTTCGAACTTGACCTTGCAATTTTAATCAAATATTATTGTACCAAATTACAAGTCTCTAGTTGCAAGCGTTCTCGAGTTATCGTCTGGACAGACAGACACACAGACAGACAGACAGATAGACAGACGGACATGCATAAAACGGTTTCTTTTCACTTCCCAATCATGAATATATAGTTCTTTCTTTTCTGTGACGATTATTTCTTGGCGTTGCAAACGTTCGCTCAAAACTAATATACCCTACATCTAGGGTATAAAAAGAGTTATAAACAAGACTTAGTACTTGCTAATTAGACCTATATTAGTAAAAACGCCGTAGTCACACTACATTAATAATTATCTGAATTGAGATAAAACGTGTGACTACGTCGTTTTTTCTAAAAGAGGTCTAATTAGCAGGTACTAAGTTTTGTTTATAACTTTTGAATGGGGAGTAAAAGCAGTAGTTGGGTTTTAGTTTTTCTTACTTTATTTTTACCTCATTTCGATTTATCTATACTGTATAGTAATCTGTACTTAGATGAAATTGTAAATAAATAAATAAATAATTAGGTACAACGTCACTATAACGTATAATGCGTCAAAGGTATAAAACTGTTTAGTCTGAATTTGCTATAAAAAATAAAAAATACTTCATTGGGATAACGAAAGCAAGTTAAAATGGTTATTCGACTTCATTGAATTCGTGATATACATATGTGTTGAGTGCTTTGGCAATCTGAAATCAGAATTTTTCTCTTCATAAACCATACGCAGGAAAATTGCCTACAACACACCTGGATGGTCGAATGAATTATGCTCATGCATGGTTGAATAATAATGAAAGCTTATTGCCAAAACTACAAATGCATGATATGATTCTTATATCTTGGGGTCATATCGGAGCACTTCAAGGGGTGGCTACTAACGGAAATCACGGTTAAAAAAATTCCTTTGAAAATTAATGCAAAGTTTCGTCCTTGATAACAATCTTCTTAATATGTATTATGTATTTCATTTTATAGGTGGAGGCGCAATAGAAATGGAGTTATCGAAAATGCTGCGGGACTATTCGCGTACAGTTGCCGGCAAGGAACAGCTTCTTATAGCAGCTATTGCAAAAGCATTGGAGGTTATTCCAAGACAACTGTGTGATAACGCTGGGTTCGACGCAACTAATATACTTAACAAGTTACGCCAGAAACATGCGCAAGGTAAGTTAATTTTTCTTGGATGTAAACACTGATTTTGTTTTTACTAGTATTCAGTATTAGGTGGAAACTATACTAATGCAACTTTACATTTTCGTTAGTACGATGGAGAAAACTGTCTCCATTTGTTTGTTTGTAAAATTGTATTTCAAGAATTTCAAAAACTCAGGGTCACAATCTTGCAAAGCATGCATTGCTGTATTTTGCAAGTACAATTATTGTACAATGTACATACATATTTTGAAATACAAATATTACTCGCGCAATTTCAATGCTCATCAATGGATATCGAGGTTTGTTAATTGTAATTTTTTGCAGTTCCTGATGATTGTATAGGCTGTATCTTTATGATTTGACCGCACCCAATTCCAATTAATGCCCATTCGATTTGAAGGGCACTCCCCTATTACAATGAAGGTTTTGCGTGGGTGTCAATTTGAGAAAATCAATGGAGTAGCGAAGTTGTTCCTTAAAATAAAAATCCATATGTATTATCTCTTACTTTAAGTTTGAATTTCACAGCAATAGTAAATTATCTTACCCTGGACTCATAAAATTCATTTGACACAAAACATATTCACATTTGGATTTGGTTTCTTGCCAAGAATGAACAGTAGGTCCTATTAGTAAAGGTTGAGAATCAGTGCAAAACTTTCTTGCTGATGGTATCAATGTATCATGTTCATGTAGGGTATTTATAAATACAAATTTTAGTATGCGTAATAACCACGTACTCCTTGGTTCTATAAACAAAACAATGTCAACGCAATCAGTGAATAGCCTCCTCGCTAGCTTTGTTTTATTTTATGAATGACTTTTTAAATTCGTATGTACAATGTACATTATAGTGGTCCTTAATTTTCTACATTTTAGTTTTATCAGTCCTACCTCCTAAAACGGTTGCAAAATTTATAAGAATAAAGTGTACAATATTTCATGTCGATTGGATAAGTTTAACCCGTGCTGTTGATAATTGATTTTGAAAATATGTATGTTTATTTTGATAAGAAACTTTGATTTTTATATGTAAATTATTATTATTATTTAGAGTTTGGAAAGTAAGAAAATTATTTAAAAAATAGAATTGCAATCAGAATTTTAACGTTGTGGGTCAATTGTAACAGTGTTACAACTGCCGCACAAAAGAACGTTTCATTTGCCCCGCGTTACAATTGGCCCCGCTCTCCCCTAAGCAATATATTATAAAAAAAACTAAACATATTTTCATTCACAACAAAAATTTAATTACCTACTTCACTGAAGTACTTAACGTAAACAATGATTCCCCTCTAAAACATTGGTCAGAACCGAAGTAAAATTTCTCTCTTGACGGTGGCTTGACGGCCTACTCTTTTTCGTTCCCCTCAACGTTAATTTGAGTCTTCGGGTTTTGTCTCCCGTACAAGAACAAGTTTTTTCACTCCGAAGAGTACCCGAAATGGGCACGAACTCTCTTGACGGTGGCGTTGACGGTGACGGTGCTATGGGACTAGCACTAGGCCAAAGAATATCTACTCAATAAGAACCGACACTACTATCTGTACACGGCTGGATTGCTGATGTGTGCATGCGGTGCTGTGGAAAATAAGATAGCAGCAGAGTTACATTTGTTAAAGTGGAATAACAAATGGGGGCGTGTCGTACAGCGTGGTTCATATTTCCCGCAGCACATCAAAAGCCGCAAGCAATCTGATTTACGATCGTGCGAACTTCCAAGTCGCCCTGTAGTGAAAGCATTTTTCAACTCAGTTTACACAGAGCTTTTGACTTGTTACAACCCAGTAAACCACGAATGCATACAAAATCAATTCACAATACATTTCAGAAATGTATGAAATGCATTACAGAAAGCATTTTGTAAGTAATACTGAATGCATTAAAAAGCATTAGGCATGTCCTACGATGAAATGCATTAAAAATACATTTAATATATATGTTTGTAACGCATCCTATATAAATTACAAATGCATTTCATAGATGTGGGCAATGCATTACAAAAGGCATTTCATAAATATAATGAAATGCATTAAATAATATAGGATTTCCTGCATGAAAATCATCGTAATGTATATTAAAAATATACCTATTTCAAATTACCTATTCGAGTATGTGAATTAAATAATAAAATCAATTTGGTTAGACAAAATATTTATTAATATATTTTACCTACCAAGAACGTACATATATTTAACAATAACAAATAATAATAAATAACAAATAAAGGTAATATGTAATAATAACACTATTACATTTTTTTCGCCTGAATTTTAAAAGATGAACTCTTCCATGGGATGCTCGGATAGCAGCTCTCGTCTCTGCTTCAAATGAAGCGAAGGAATAATTTTCGGCTTGTACGCTCTCTGAAAATGAAGAATTTATTTTCATTAATTGTTGAAATGTTTTATAAACTTTTTAAGTTTTTACCTAATATTATGTAATTTTACAATTGTCTTCACTTACCAAAAATAGCTTTCGATGTTTTTTTCTTCACTCACGTACGTACGTTTAGCGCACTTGATCACAATAAAAATAAAAACTTTAAACGTTTCTTGAATTATAATATATTGAAGTATAAATACAAACCTATTTAAGAGGCAAATTTACCAAAACGTGTAAAATAGGCCCACTTAATGACCTATTATCTCCGTTATTATTTGGTGAATCTATATGAAACCTTTTTTAAAAGATAAGACAAAGGGTTTTGTGACGACTAAGTGGAGCACATTTTTGAAAAAGTTTTTAGTTTTTTTTTTATTATCCTTGAAAGAAAGGTCTAACTCCATTTTTTGACCCACTTAATGACCAATTTTCTCGAAAACTATTTGACAGAATTTTGTAAATTGTATTTCCAGAGGTACGTTAAAAAGTTTTGTGTCGACTAAGTGGAGCACTTTTCCAATTTTCGACACAGGAATTTCCCGAGAGTTTTCCGAATGAGTTCGGTTTTTCCAAAAAAAATTCTTCAGTTTTTTATTCTCTTTTTCGTATTTTGCGCTAAATTTTCCTAATGTTTTTCATACTGTTATGAAGACTAAGGGATTGGTAACGGTTTCCGTAAAAAATCTGATTATGTTTCTTGGAAAATATTGGAAAAATTTAACAAATCGAAAGTTCTTTTTTTGCCTAATTTTCCTGAGTTATCCTATGAAAAACGGGGACCACAACCAAATTCTCGCAAATTTGGTTCAAAGAGTTGAATGTAGATGGCCATTGGCCAGAATTGCTAGAATTGGTAGAAAAAACGTCAGCTGCTTTCGATGCAGTAAGTGGATATATTTTACACACACATCTTACTAGCATGCTACATTTGCTATTGTGTAGGAAAGCGCAATTTTTGCTTGTTTTCTGGGGTGATGTTATTTATTAGTTTTTTGCCGCCACAACCAGTTTAGGTAGATGGAACTTTTGCGGGTGTGCGCGGTGATGCCGATGCCGAATTGTAGTTCTTCCTGATTATTTCAGTGCCGGCAAGAAAATGAATTTCTTTTATGCTGGGGCACACATTTTTCATTCTATATTTAGATTTGATTTTCTGAGCAGTCGTCGCAGAATTATTTTCCCTTTTTCATTTACTGGCCAACATTTTCGTATAAAAAAGCAAGTGTTTTTCTGGTCTTGAAAATTTTGTTTGGATTTGTTTTTTTAGGATGCACGTATTATTGAGTAAGGTGTGAATTTTTCAGTTCTAAATAAATAGACAATGTCAACAAAAATTTTGTAATGAATATTTTATTGCAATTTCAAACAATTTCAAGTATTATTGATTTGAATGATAGTTTGGTCATTCCGCGCAACAAATAAAAATATGATTTGTCACACTCAACCATCATCTCAGATTTTGATGAGACTTTGTAATTTTTATCTATGCATAGTTATAAAAAAATACCACATTTTATCTCTTTAGCCCTATTATTATTACAATTAGGTAACTATATTTTAGAAAAAAAGTTTAATAATACCTAATTCCCTACAATATTGTTGAAATTGACTATTTTTTTTAAAAATGAAAAACCCGCACCTTCCTCAATAATTCGGTCACCCTGAAATAAAAAACAAATCCAAAAAAAAAATTTGTCAAGGCCGGAAGAACGAACGCACTTGTTTTTTCAAAAGAAAATGTTGGCCAGAAAGCGACGGCTGCCTGGGCAGATCTTGGTTTTCGAAAACCAAATCAGAATATAAAATGAAAAAGAAATACTCAGAAAGAACATCAATTCGACTTCCGCATCACCGCAGTGCATACCCCGCAAATATTCACGTTGCCTGTGGTGGCAAAAGAATAATAAAAAAGATCACCCCAGAAAACAAGCAAAATTTGGGCTTCAATAGCAGGCAAGTATGTGTCTGTAAAGTGTAAATCGAATATCGATCCACTGCCATTGAATGAAAGCAGCTCTGTGACGTATCTCTAAACCAGTGATGGGCAGGCCTATGCCCGCGGGCACTCCAGCTTTTAGAGCTTTGAATATGTACACGAGCAGCTCGCAAGTCGAGAGCGCATCATTCGGCCGCCGGCCGTCATGCGAGCAGGACTATGCTTCTTTTCGCTTTGCTTTCGGTACACTGTAAATTTGAAGTCATTTTGCCATGTGGCTTCACTTTTACATGACAGGTGACGTCACCAAAATTAACAGTGTAAAAAAGACCGGAGAGAGCTTTGAAGAGCTTTTACACAATCACATTTTGAGACTGTGGTTGCATGCCCATCCCTGCTCTAAACACGCTGCTGATCTGCTGGAATAACTCCGCGCGCGCTGCCCGAGTTTTCTTCTTTGTTTTGTCTTGTTTGCAAAGTGTCTCCACTACTGCGGTAAAATGTCCATGCTAAGAAAACGATTTCTGCTCTAGGTAAATTTGCCTCTTAACTTGAGAGACTGAGAATTTCCATGCATATCCTGAAATGTAGTTGAAAGGTATTTGTAAGAGATTGCTATTTGAACTTAACCTAATCGCTTTCAATTGCATTACTTGTAATACATTCTTAATGGATTTCTTTGCTCTATGCATTACATGTGGTTTACTGGGAAGCTTTCATTTTGAGTTTAGATCAGGGATGGGCATGCAACCACAGTCTCAAAATGTGATTGTGTAAAAGCTCTTCAAAGCTCTCTCCGGCCTTTTTTACACTGTTAATTTTGGTGACGTCACCTGTCATGTAAAAGTGAAGCCACATGGCAAAATGACTTCAAATTTACAGTGTACCTGAAAGCAAAGCGAAAAGAAGCATAGTCCTGCTCGCATGACGGCCGGCGGCCGAATGATGCGCTCTCGACTTGAAAGCTGCTCGTGTACATATTCAAAGCTCTAAAAGCTGGAGTGCCCGCGGGCATAGGCCTGCCCATCACTGGTTTAGATCAGACCTAGACCCTATCTTATTTTCAAAAAGGAACATTTTTTCCTAACAGACATGAAGCTTAACTGCATTCGCTTGCCCCTCACGGCATAAAGAGGTGAAAAAAAATCAGAATGTTTCACTTTGGAGGGGGGTTTTGCCATTAGGGTTAGGTGTGAGAGAATTTTGATGTTCGCAGACCCCACCTAAAAATAGATGAGGAATATTTCTTCCGAAAAAACATTGTTATTTTTCCTAACGGTTCACTCTGTACGGCATGTCTTTTTCAGAAATTTGCAAAAAAATGGGTAAGGATAGGGGGCGGGTGGGGGTGTGGTGATAAAAAATATGTAGAACTAAATAACGAACAACTTTGCCTAAGACATAAATTTGATTGGAGTTCAAAATAATGAATTACAGCTAACGATTTCAAAGGCAGTCCAGTTGACCTTGAACTGTAAATATCTCAAAATTTTGACGACCTACAGCAAAACGGATGATAAATTCGAGCTCAGCGGCCCAATTTTATCTTAGAATCGTTTAGTTTGCTCAATTTGCGTAAAAATTTTTAAATTTTGTTGCACAGTGTTATTGAGGAAGGAGCGGGTTTTTCATTTCTAAAAAAATAGTCAATTTCAACAGTATTGTTGGGAATTATTGTTATTAAACTTTTTTTTCTAAAATATTGTTACCTAATTGTAAAAATAATAGGGCTAAAGAGATAAAATGTGGTATTTTTTCATAACTATGTATAGATAAAAATTACAAAGTCTCATCAAAATCTGAGATGATGGTTGAGTGTGACAAATCATATTTTTATTTGATGCGCGGAATGACCCAACTATCATTCAAATCAATAATACTTGAAATTGTTTGAAATTGCAATAAAATAATCATTACAAAATTTTTGTTGACATTGACTATTTATTTAGAACTGAAAAACTCACACCTTACTCAATAATAATACCTAAAAAACAAATCCAAAAAAATTTTTCAAGACCAGAAAAACACTTGCTTTTTTATAAGAAAATGTTGGCCAGAAAATGAAAAAGGGAAAATAATCCTGCGACGCTCAGAAAATCAAATCTAAAAATAGAGTGAAAAGAAATGTGCCGCAGCATAAAAGAAATTCTTGCCGGCACTGAAATAATCAGGAAGAACTACAATTCGGCATCGGCATCACCGCGCACACCCACAAAAGTTCCATCTACCTAAACTGGTTGTGGCGGCAAAAAAATATTAAATAACATCACCCCAGAAAACAAGGAAAAATTGCGCTTTCCTATTCAATAGCAAGTGTAGCAAGCTAGTAGTATGTGTGTGCAAAGAATTATCCACTTACTGCGCATAGAAAGCAGCTGACGTATTCTCTCACGCATGTCAGCCTCCTCTAACTGTTGGACAAAACTCAGGCTACTTGCGAAAAATCAAGCCATCAAAAACATAACTTGTAAAAAAAACTAGTCTCGCAACGCAATTCTTGTACCGTAAAAAGTTGTGAGATCAATGTAATACCAAGTTCGTTAATTTATTCAGTCCCTACTTAAGGGATGTTCTGTCTTAAGTTATTACCTAACCTAACAACATCTTATAGTGACCATATCAATATTAAAAATCTTTTATGTTTTAAATAAAAATGATTAACTTGGCGTTAAGTATATCCTTTTCTCCTCTGGACTAATGATGCGTCGAATTAACCGATGTCAAGTGAAGCATTTCTCCGACATCTTGTTCGCTCTAACTAAAATAACTTGTTTTAAACTTTTTAGTTCACTTTTTCAGTCGTGTTTTAGAATTTTTTTTAATTCTTTATTTTTAATTTTATACTTTTTAGTGACAGTAAAATTTGCGCACACTTGAGATTAAGTCTATTGGTTTAGATTCCTTGGACAAACTACACTAAAAACTAATATTTCTTCTAATAACTCGGGGTGATACCGAAAACTGCGGCTATTTACTTTGTTAAAGATTTCCGAAGGATTTTGGGTCGCTGATCACGGGAAAAATAATTTAAAATACTGCAAATTTTACACAACGGTTTATTATTTCCAAAAAATTTGACATTTTTCAAGTCACGGCTAGATGGCAGTAGTGATCATGTGAAATGATTTCACGTTTTTTAATCCACCAAGAAATGGAATATTTTATGGAGTTTAAAAATTTCAAAATTCCATTACTCAAAAACCAATTGAGATAAATTCATGCAATAAAATGTGTTCTATTGAGTAATATTAGAGCATTGTATATTCCAAGTTTTATAAAAAAAAAGCTTGAACGGTTTCGGAAATATGATTTTTTCAGTATTTGGTTCCTCAATTTCCCCCCCTCAAAATACGTCGATCGGACCTACGAGCTGTTAGGACCGTTGTCAGATGTCACTTGATTTTTGAACCAAAAATTAATTTATCTCCAGTAGTTTCTGAGAAAAAGCCTGGAAGGCGGACGGACGGATTTTTTTTATTGGTTTTTTGAAATCTACATAATATCTCAAAACGTAAACTGATAAAATTTCAGGGGGAGTTATAATTTTTTTTTTCGTGCTCGATTACATAGGTTTATTACTGAAAATAATAAACCAAAAGTCTAAAGCATACAGTTTACGGGACATCCTTCGTAAAAAATCGGTTAATTCAAACCACGAAATCCTTCAGAAAACCGGCTGTTAATCACTGCAGGCCACTTTAAGGACCTAATATAAATTTAGGCTCCTTTTAACAATAAATGAACCATGTTAATTAACCATAATTTGTGTGTAATTTACTAAATTCCAAAAATAATCCGCCGTGAAATAATCAAAACAAAGAACTGTCAAATGAGCTTTGGTTTTGGGATATTTCATATTTATAAAATTGTTATATATTTGGGGCTAACTCGCTTTTACAAAATGAACTAAAAGTACGTTTCAGAATTTTTTTTATTATTTTTCCCGTAATCAGCGGACCACAATCCTTTGGAAAATATCGAAAATTTGAATTTCCGCAGTTCTCAGTATCGTGCGAATAATTCTATAATAATCAATTTGTGAGCCATATGATTTGACTTTTTGAAAGGTTAGGTACCCTATGACACTCGAGATAACATATGGATTCTAACGATACCACACACATTAAAATCGGTTAAAGCAATCAAAAGTTAAGGTGGTATAAAAAAAGCGCACATATATACATACATTCACCCTGAAAACATAACACTCCTTTTTTGGCAGTCGTGTAATAAAAAGAAAAATAAATCGAAAAGTAAATTCTAAAAAAATTTTTTCTGTAATTATTGATTCAATGCCAAATATTAGCACATACGTGTATGCAGGAACTTTTTCAAAAATTATTTTGTCAAATAAAAAACGGTCGCCTTATAACACTAGTTTACAAATTTTTATAAACTTTTACCACATCGATTACTTTTTCTAAAGTAAAACTTTGTCCTGATTCCAAAAATAATACTGGTTTCTCCGTATCAGGTGCAGTTTTCGAGATAATCGTGGTAATATGAAGAAGTGCACCGTCGCGGAACACAATACTCCATTTCAGTCCACACATAAAAATATTGTTGTTAGAAAAGCCCGAAATTTACAAAATCTGAAAGGAGCCACTATGGCAAAAATTTTAGTACCTCATTGGTTCTAATCCCTTTCTTGATTTGGTCGCTATGGTAAAAAATACTTGAAAAAAGTGATGGTTTTTAGTTTTTTTTTCACATTTTATGAACTTTTATAGGTTAAAAAACAAAAAAACTCTACGAACGAAAAAAAGTTAGGACCTGTTTCCTATAGAAAATTTAAATACGAACATTTTCAGCCATCTTGCATGTTAATGGGACTTACCTTATGGTAGGTATAGCCACTTTTCTCAGATAGCGCAAAACTAAAATTTTTCTATGTACAGTACTTTCCTTATCAAATTTCAAGGCATACAAAAATAAATATAATAATACATTTATTTAAAATACTATATTTAGTTTTAACGTTTATTTTAAAATTTCAAAATATATACATTGTTCTATTCGTTCCGAGAATAGTGAGGAATGTGGGTGGCTTCAACGACTTTTTTATAGTTTTTTGGATCCGTTTCGCGTATTATTGTCCAACAATAGTCGCCCATTATACCCTCGTCCCAAAAGCCTTGGTATCTTCGTTCTAAAACTTCCAAATCTTGGTGAAATCGTTCACCTTGCTCATGCTCATCGCTCTCAGCGCCCAAGTTCTCCGGAAAAAAAACCTAATTGTAAATGCAAGAAATGAATTTTCAGAGAAATATTCAGATTTAGAAAAACCGTGGACTCCAAGTTTCGTTTGTACCAACTGCAGCATCATTTTGAGAAAATGGATATCCGGTGAGA